>BSXT01000739.1:0-28671 GCA_030267785.1 Phytophthora fragariaefolia | reverse complement strand
ACTTTTTGCCACTCTTTGCCCCACCACCAGCGTGCACTGCGCTTCGAGGACATGCAGGTTGGTAGTTAGCTGTATGCAATTAGATTGGATAGATTATTACTTTTCATAACGTATTAAATCTGGCAATCATTTGAATTTGAGCGTTCACATTTTGATTTTGAGTGTTGACTTTGAGATTAACGCCGTGCAATGGTGTAGCGTTTGTTGAAAATATCAAACTGTTTTAGGGAAAATTCCTTTTAGTGGTAGTGAAGTCAATGCCATGCGACGGTCGTTTAGTTCCCACTTGGGAAAAGCTATATCGGACCCCACAGACGCTGTGTTGGCGAATACAGTTGTTAGCCCACAGCAGAACTGTCGAAGACGCGAAAAAGTGGCGGCGCTGTGGCCACCTGGATTGCGTCCCATCCGTCGTTGAAGTTGGTTTCGTAGTTTTCTTCGTCAAGTACTGCCTTGACAGAGTCGTTTAGCATGTTAGGTTGGCATAGCTCTCGAAGCTCGCTTTCTACAGCTTCGATTTGCACTGGATTCCAAAACTTCGCCAAACGACTACGACGGGGATCTAGAATATCGCTCACAAACCCAGGCGGGAACTCGAGCTAGTGTAGCCGGCATCGCAGGTGGTGCAACAATCTGCGCAGGTTCGTTGTTGCTGCTTCTTTCTGCTTGCACTAACTTCGTCCCTTCAATGACATGCAGCACAAATTCCCAAGCAGCACAAGTGTCAATTTCTTTTCATCGGGCTGAATAGTGTCGAGGTGCGTGGTCACATAACTTCCTTGATCCTTCACGAAATTGACAAGATGTTGCTCCTTCAGCCAGTATTTGTCTGAGATTGTGTCATTTGTCCCATGCAAAAACATTTTATCAACGACAGGTTGCACGGAAAGCAGACTACGGGGGCGAACAACTAACCGATTGAGCTCGAAGTGCCGTCGCTACAGGCTCTTCCTCGCTTCTGCGTTGAAAAACATCTTTCCAATCAGAACGTTCACAATCGCCTCAGGAAATTCGAATCGGAAGACGGAGGATTTCCCTTCAAAACGCGATGACAACTGGTTGCTGTTGGGAGGTTAGATCAGCAAAAAAAAGCTTGGTCTATCTGCATCACTTACCGCTTTGTACGCCGCCCACTGTACAGCATGAGCACAAGTATTGTGGTCGGCGTAGGTCTGGGGTCGATAGGGATTCTTGGAACACTTGGTATTTTGCGTCCCTTTCCGCTTTCCAACAGTTGCTTTCTCTCTTCCAAAGAGCTGACAGAACCGGCAGCGAACCGGACAGACAACACCACGGGTATCTCTCATCGCAATAACTAGTCCATACGTAAGCGTGTGGGCTGGCTGAAACGGTGTCTTGCGCGACGGTGGTTTACCAGAGACGCTCGGCTTGAGCTTACTCATCGTTCCTTAGGTTTCCGATACATAAGAGTCGGCTAAATCCGGCACTTCAGAAAACTATAACTCAGCACATTGCCAGTTTTTTGCAAAGTGCCGTAATACTAATACTATTAGGCCCTGGTTCAACCTCCGGACTGGGGCTAGGTTTAGGTCAAATCTGTCTGTCAGGAGCTCATGCCTTTGTGTGTTCGTGTGCTGAATATTGTCCATCGCAGCACCCGCTCTCAGCCAACCAACCTCTGGGCATTGCTTGCACGTATCACTTTTGGGTTTTAGCATGGAAGACAACACCGGCAACCCGAGTACGCAGGAAGTACATCATTGTTAAGGCTAATCGCTTTACTAGAGGGCACTTACTGTTGGCTGCGGGCTTGCGTTAGTATGCAGCATGTACCTCCCGATAGAGGCACAAGAACGACGTGCGATCACATCTCAGCTTCTTATGAAACCAATCAGTGTCAGCAGCGGTCATTGCCTCCTCCAAAAGTTGTCATAGAGAACGTAGAATCGGTGGAAGGCGCTCGCCTACAGCTCCTCTTGTCAACTGTGGCTGCAGCTAAGGCTGCAGCACATGTGCTGAGCAGCACCACGGGGATAGCAACAGCTTCAGGCTCCATAAAGAAGTTCGGAGACTGTGAAATGAATGGTATTTGTGAGTCAGACTGCTCTAGCATACGTGTGCTCCAACCAGAACACCTCTGTGGCCAGACAGAGGCTGAAGTGCAGTGTGTCGGAATGCAAAAAAACAAAAATGGTACTGTGTACCCATATAATTTAGACCAATGAGATTCATTCAAATTTCGTTTTCACTGGGCCTTAGGCCTAGTTCTAACCGCGTGCCACTCGTGCCATGTCATGCCGCGTCAAAGCCTATTGGTCAATCGCCCATGAGGTCTAGGATATTAGTGCCAAGAGAGTGCCATGTCTGGCACGCTCAAGTGCCATGGCAAGTGGTGGTGCCATGTGCCATGACGGCAATTCCAGCGCTTACGTGTGGTGCACATCGCTTTGTTCGTCTTCTTTTCCGACTTTGCAACCACTCAAGCTTTTTTCTCTCGCGTACCAGCCTCCAGCCCAGCAAGCAGGGAAACCCAACATGAAAGTTCACGCTCTAGTTGCTGCTACTGCTGCCGTGCACATCGTGGCATTCTACGTCGCATTGGAGAATGAGCGGAAAAAGTTTTGGAGCGCGATCGCCTCAACTGGAAGCACCACTCCCAGCTACTTCTCAACGAAGGACAGTTTCGACAGTATTACCGCATGCCGTTCCTGCCGACAAGCCAGTGTTGCAAACGTTCTCCTATCCAAGTGAACACGGCTTCAGAAGCTCCTGCATGCATAAACGCTATCTACCGGTGTAGCTACAATGATGCCATCTCAACAGCACTCAGCATGCCATGAAGCCGAAGCACAAGTTGCCACTGTGGGTTAGGATACGTCATCGTGTTGTTGATACGCTGGCACGGCGCGGAATGTGTTTCGTCCTGACCGACGTGCCATACAATATGTGACCTAGCCCTATGGCATGGCATGGCAGCATGGCGCGCGGTTAGAACTAGGCCTTAAAGTGGTCTGAACTACAGGACAATCGGTAGAAGAGTTATGGCAGAAATACAGGGTAAGCGTGCGGTAGAAGCGATGTAAAAGAAATACGCCAACAATGGAGTAGGTCAGCAACGAGGATAACCCGGCAACGGCAACGGTTTGTACGACCCTATTGGGTTATATGATGCCTTGTAGTTTCGTCAACGGTTGTGTGGCTGTTGCCACACTTGCTTAGCCGGAACCTGCTCCACTGGAAGAGACACAAAACATAGAAATCAGCCAGATCTAAATACACCATCTTTATTTGTAAATACGTTAGATGTTCTCCAGTTTTGACAGTGCTCTGGATATTTAGATCCAGAGTCTTTGGCGGGATCGAAAACCGCCGTGTTTCCTGTATAAAAGTTTAGTATGGATACTATTGTATTTATTGATACTTAGATCTGCACAAATTGACAATGTATAGGTCGTAATAATTTGTGAACATGTGTATACAGGTTAAAACTAGATGGAACCGGTCAAGAACGACATTCGAGCGACATTCGGGTGGTGAAACGCATCAATCGTGTGCATCCGCAAGATCTTCTCTGGTCTGACCGAGTATACCACATCTCCGTGAATACCACGCCTAAGAAATTTTGACGAGACCCTTGGGCACCAGAAGCCTCAGTCATGTACGACAAGTGCCTCTACCGCCGTATTCACAATTATAGGACTGGTGTGACTTCTATCTAGATCAGCAGTAATTTCTCTTCAACCTTTGTTAAGGTAAATATCGAGGGCTTCCCCGGTATTAGTAGAATTTATAATCATTTCATTGATTGATTCGCAATTTTATGCGAATTCGTATAAAACCCATAACTGTTCCGCGTGAACGTGCGGCTTTGCTGCATATTGTAGATGTAGACAACACTAACCGCAATGCTAAAGACACCACCCGACCTCGTTACAGATTTCTGCGATCCGTTTGACTACCCAGCGCACACGTGCATCTATCAATAAATATTTTTTCTGTCACTGTTGATTCAAAGTGTGAAGTATTCACAATGGACATCAAAATGCAGCTTCAATTCGCGTGAAAGTTTTAGACTTGTGCTAATGACCTCGGTTGCCATAGATCCAGGTCCACAGACCAACACAGCCACGCGTGACTTACCAGCTTTCACCGCATCACGGCCCATCTCTCGTAAAACCTGCTCGATCTCGGGTCGGCAATGGAACCACAAAACTTTGTCAGCTGTGGGTCCAATTCTGTGCGTGACCCGACAAGTCCACGCGTCAGATAAATTTCTGTAAAGAATGCTTCTGTCGGAACGCTTAGTGTCGTTGGGCATAGCAACACATCGGGGAGGTACGGGGCCTTTGGGTTGTTTAACCACCTTTCCACGTCCAAGTCTAATAGCGCTTGAAGACTCTCACTGTCGCTTACTGACCATATAAACCGGAGACGATGAATAACTCGAGCTTTCTGGAAGTAGCACTCGTTGTGAAGCCAGTTTAGAATTGAGCGTATCGGTGTCATGCCCATACCTCCAGCGAATAGAACGAAGTGAGAGTAGGACGTACTGTCCTCAATGTCTACTGATAAACCTCCATACGGTCCATCAATTAAGATGCCGAATGGAGATTGCCTCTCTTCTGTGCGTTCAGGTGCAGCTTGTAAAAGTCTCATAGTCCAATCTCCCACTGCCTTGATGTGAAACGTGACGAAATCTTCATGGGGCGAGGAAGATATACTAAACGGATGTCATTCCAGCGCAGCCAAGCTCGGAATACACACAAATGCGTATTGGCCAGCCTTGTACGTGAACTCTTCTCCAGTATCTTGGCGCACCCGCGGAAATTGGATGCACGTAATATCGTCCGGGAGTTGAAATATCTTCAATTGGTCACGAGCTGCAACTCCGAACCGTTGTTCCGTGTCTATCTATAGTTGAGCTTTGGCCCGATTCTCTAACGTATAGATCGTTACAAGCAGGTCGATCCTTCGTACCACAAAGAGCCCCACGGCTATAGACTCGAGTACGATACACGAGGCGAAAAACCATATCGATCCCCCAGAAAGAGCCCCAGCCAGCGCGATCAATCCTCCATGGAGAAGAGCAGAAACTAGTACCAACATGAAGAGAATCCAATGAGTTTTCACAAACAAGTTGTGGATCCGATGTCGTATCCATCCAAGGGAACACAAATACAGAAATATCAATCCAATAAACGCTATCATTCCACTCACAATTTTGGTACTCTGCTCAGCGCTAGTATCCGTTCGGGTCGAAATGTACGCAAGCGCATGCATCGAAGACAATATAATCAGCACAAATGCGAAAAGTTTGTGGTAAAACAGCGCGCGCTCAAACGAAATTCCAGTAAAGGTGTAAACCAGTGTGCTATTTCTCACAGCACACGCAAACACGAGTGTGAGTGCGATCGAAGGCGGTACTCCGGACCCTTTCACATCGTGCTTCGCCACCTTTATCACAGAAGCTACAAGCAGTATAGCGATCACGGGGAATGTCACCGCGAAGTCGCCTAATTTTATGTTGATCTCAGCAGTAATGAAAGGTATGGGCGCTGAAAACAGTCGCCTCGCAAGTCTCCAGCGCAGACGCACCCAAGACGCTATGACTTCAGAGACAGCAGCTTGCGTTCTTGAACGATGAGGTAGGAAGATATCTGCGCCAGCTGCAGATTCTCCACATCGAGCCTCAGCCGAGGAGCTGTCCCAAGAGCGACCGGGGTCGGACCAAATACTTTCTTCTAGAATGGGAACGCCAGGAGGTGTGTGAAGTGGGCTTTGCGAGACTGCACTGTCGCTCTTGTCTTCCATTACTCTGCTTCTCCGAGTCGAATTGGAGCTTTCATCGGCGAATGTGACAATGACTGCGGCCAGTAAGATGCCTACTTTTTGCCTAACGAGTGGTAGTCACTAATTTTTTGCTTGCCCAGGACCAACAGAAAGACTGCTTCTTAGTGGCGAGAATTGCCCGACGCCAATCAAGCGGAGTCTGTCGAATACTAAAGGTTCAGCATAACACTGAAGATCCGTTCAGTGTTTGGGGACCAAGTACACTACGTCTAACTGGCAGGATAACATGGTTGGACTCAAGTATCGGACATTTTTCAAGGCATTACTACTCGAACTGTATCCGTAAGTAGCTTTGTGGTGGCGCTCACGAATGCCTATCGATTACCAACGTGAACCCCGCAGTCAGCACTCCTCCTGGCAGTCACTCAATGAAATACGTTAGAGGTTGATACGAATGTGAAGTTTTGCCCTGTACAGGGCTCAATAGCTGTTGCAGTTAACTTCAAGTCGGAGAGCTCGAAATCAATTCACCTCTCCCTTGGGGCTGATATCAATACCATATTCTGAACGTAAGGACGGACGACTGGCTTCAACAAGCTCATTTCCCAATGATTAAGTATCCTCGTGTGGACCCATTGGTGTCGAATAGTTACACGTAGCATAACAAAGTTGCTGTGGTGAAACATCGCAAATACAATCCAACTTTTTGGGTTGGTCACAACATACATCTTCTATCAATCATCTTTTGCACTCTTCTATAGTTCAAAAGTTTCACTATGAACGTCAAAGTGAACTTTTAGCTGCCGAGCAAGCCTTGTGGTTGCGTAGTTAACATCGTCGATCAACGCTGAAGGTCCACAAACTAGCACAGCTACGCGCTCTTTTGCGGTGTTTTTGGCTTCTTCGCCCATTTCGCGGAGAATTGCAATGATATCCGGACGGGAACCGCTATGCAGGCAATTAGCGAGCTCTGGGAGATCTTGAGCTTCGTCATCCAAAATGTCCCGGGTCAGATAAACCTCGCTGACAAATGCATCCGAGGGTGAGTTGGTGTTTCGGGGGTGAGACAAAATATGAGGAAAATAGGACGCTACTTCATCCACTTCCAAACAACTATCTCGCCTCGGTTCTTCGCGCCCAAGCAAACTCGCAATTGTCTCTATATCCTTCACAGACCAGATAAATTTTACGTGCGGAATTAATCCGCGGTTTCGATAGTAGCACTCATGATGCAACCAGTTCACAATAGAACGCATCGGTGTCATGCCAATTCCGCCAGAAAGAAAAATAAAATGAGAATATATAGTTGGGGTTGTGATGTCGATCGATAGCTTGCCGTAAGGACCGTCTATTAGTACATCAAAAGTTGAAGGACCATCAAGCCTCATAGCGCTAGCTTCCCGCTTGAGTGCTACCGTCAACAATTTAGTCGTCCAATCCCCCAAAGCTTTGATGTAAAATGTTACCATCGCTTCATGCGGCGAAGACGCAATAGTAAAGGGATGCCACTGAAAATGTGAGATTGATGGAATACACAAGAAGGCATACTGCCCTGCTTCATAGTCAAATGTTTCCCCTGTATCTTGATGAATTCGTGGGAATTGAATGCGTGTTATATTGCCTGGAAGAGCACAAATTGAGAGTTGGTCACGCGCAACGACGCCTTTGGTTAACCTGTTGCAAGATCCATGAGCATAAATGCGAGACTGATAAAACAACCGATACATCATATCAATCGCCCAAGGAGCTACCCCCACCGCTACGATTTGTGCACCGTGGAGAATCGCAAAGGCTACAACACCAACGAAGAGCACCCAATGTGCTCGAATGAAGAACTCAAAATACTTTCGTCGGATGCAACTGTACGATAGTAAATACATCAACACCAATCCAAAGAACGCACCGAAACCAGAAACCACCTTCGGATCATCTAGACTCTGCTCGTTTTTGCGCAGGCCGAGAAGAAAAGCAAACGCATGTAAACCAGTCAATATAATCGTGATAAATGCAGCCAACTTGTGGTAGAATAGAGCTCTCTCGAAGGGAATCCCTGTACAGATAAGCAATAGTGAATTGTTTCGGACAGCGAAACCAAAAACAACTGCTAAGGAGATCGACGGTGGTGTCCCGGTGCCTGTCACATCACGGATCTTAGCACGAATTGCTGAACAGGCGATAATTCCTACTATAATTGGCAGTGTGATCAGCAAGTCCCCAAGTTTGAGACGAGTTCCTGAAGTCAGGAGAGGCACTGTCACTGAGAATATATTTCGCGAAAGCTTCCATCGTAAGACCACCCATGACCGTAATAACCGCTGCAAAGGCTGCAGTCGATGTGGTCGTTGTGTTGGTAGCTCACTTCCCTCAGTCAGAGCAATAGTATTCATGCTGTCCTCCAAATAGTTGGTAAGTGAGCCTCGCCCTTCGACATCGAGAATCGGGACCCCGTGCGGGTTGTACGACGACCACGACAATGTGCTTCCGTCCATACCCTCGAGTACTGGAACATAGTTGTGTCTAGCTTTGGGAGTATCGGGTGCTTCAAAAACCGCGCGAGTTTTCCTCTTTGCGTCGTTCCGCATGCTGTTGCTTGTGTGCTATGGTTTGCAGAATGCTTCTGTGGTGCCATGCATGCCGAGAACGTGCCATAAATGGAAGAAACGCTGAAAGGCTCTGGAGTGGTCAGGACAAGTGACAGTAGCAAACGGCCTTAACCGAAACTGCTTTGATGATCACCACAATTTGATTGTCCGCTTTATGGTGCCGCAACGAGACCACTGGCTTTTCAACGTCTACGTAAGTTCAGTAGAAATGGCTCTGGCAGGATGTCGTGGAGATCGTAAGGTGAAGTTCATTCAAGTTAGCCTGGTAAGTTTAACGGGCCAGCACTTGGTTTTATCTCACAAGTAGGTGCCTGTAGTTTAGCACTGATCAAAACGACTTTTTAGTTGCTGAGGTACTACGTATGTACCCTGTTGCAAGAGAGCAAACAAAATGGAGACTTCGACTATTACATGAACAAATCGCCGACTCTTCTCCTACCTTTGGCGAGATCTAGCGCATCCTGTAGTCGAAAAACATTATGCAGCGTTTTTCTGTTTGAATCTGTCCTTCAAACATCCTTTCGTTCCAAGTGTTGACAGCTGTAGTCGAGCGCTCGGGAGTGTATCACTTGACAATCATCCAAGTCCCACAAAATGATGCTGTTTGTGGGAGAAAAATCCAAACTCGCATGGGAAAAGTCCTTATAGGCCAAAACCCGCTTAGCGGCCAAAACTCGCACAGAAAATCAATATCAATGTACGTACTGTATGGATAGTAGTACTGGTTTATAACATCAGTCTCCTACAAGGTGGCGTGGTCGGAAGGAGTCAACGTATCTGCCACAAGTTGCCTAGGCGTACACTTGCAGGTTTTTTGTTGTGTCCTGTTTTTTCACAATTCGTCCAAGTGTTGGCCTGTTTTCGCCTGTACTGGGAATTCGCTTTACGCGACTTTACGCCGCCCTTCCTCGCTGGACTTCTTTGCGACTAGCTGGTAAAACTCGTGTAATCTCCAACTCAAGGACTGAGCAAAGTTTTGCATTACGAACTTAGCCTCATCCCGTCCTTGAACTCGTCGCGGACGCGCAATGTTGAGATCGCTTGTTAACGGACCCAAATTATCTTCTGAACTGGCGCACAACTCCTAGGGGGAGTCGATTTACTTGATCAAAATATGTTAAAATATTTTATACAGCTTTTATAAAAAATATCTATAAAATTATCCATCTAAATAGCTTTACCTCAACGTTAATTATAAAAAGTGCTTTTTGCTATGGGAGTTTTGGTCCCTATGGGGTTTTTGGCCTATATGGACTTTTCCGATGCGAGTTTTGAACTTTTCTCTGTTTGTGGCGCAATTTCCAAAACATATGTCGACTTGATTGACCACTACGAAGTCCAACCGTTCGATCAGTCGAACAAGAGAGCCGCGGTGAAGTTCAAACCCCAGCTCCAGGTCGGTATTACACCACGAGGCATATATGTGCGAGTTCGATCATATGACTATGACAGCATACATAATTTGCTTTTAAGGTAATTCGGCACCAATATATGTTTCAACACACAATATGCATGATTCACTAGATACGCAAGAAACCTATCCCCTTCATCCAGCTCCTCTTGCGGAACTCACCGCACCCGCCAACTCGCTGTCCAGTCGACACCGCTTCTAGGGACTCGATGCAGGTGTGCGGACGCTAATCATTCCATTTTGCATCCCTGTGTGGCGCTGAGAATCTATCAAACACAGCCAGCGAGTCGCTGACATCAGGCTGTAGCTCAGCCTGGCGACAGACCGCGACCCGAAGCCAGGAAGCGACCCGAAGCTTCGATGTCCAGCACGGTGACTGGGTTTCAAGATCAGTCGTTGGACTTCAAGGTGCGGGGCTGGACAAGGGTAAGGGGCTGGGGTTTAAGGTTTGTGACTCGATCACAAGACGCCAAGGTACCCAATAGGCCCACGGAGGCACTGGCAGCAGTGCGCGCTGGAGTAGCTAGCGCTGCTTTCATGTTTTGCATTGCCATCAGAATTCAATTTACTTTCTCAAGCGCGTTGGCCGTCATACCCTGGCATCAAGCTGTGCCCTTGCCACCAGTCGTAGTATCATAACTCTCGAAGCAAGTGATCAGGTCCTTTTTACGCTTCTACGGCCTCTCGTGCACAGGTAGATGCGCTTCTTTCACACCTTGCAGGTTCTCAGATGGCGTCCGCTTTGGTCTACACCATCATTTGGCGTGATCATCTGCCAATCATTTACCTCGACGCCCACGTGATTGGTCATGCGACGGGATGTTAGTGTCGGTGTCAGTGACACAATTTCGCCACGTGCAGCTTGCGACATCCATATCAGCCAAATGTAGTAGTTATAGGTGAAGCCTATTCAGAAATTGCACTTGCGTCAGTGGAGGCATCTGCTACCGCTTTTTGAAGTTGTCTCGGTATATGCTGTAGGCGTTGATGACGGTCATGCCAACAAGCTCAAAGTACAGTGAGTTGTAGTACTTAATACAACTATTCAATATCCGAATGGAGTAGCGCTGCGACCGCAACGGCATGCCTGCTGCTGAGGGACGTTCTTGTACGCTACACTTGAATAAGCTCCACGTGCCATTACCGTAAACCACGGGTTCATTGTAACAGCTATAAGAAGTAGTCGATGTCTATTTACGTTTCGGTTATTTTTTGTTGTCGTAAACAGTCAACTCACCTCCATGTCGACTGTCGTGTAGCATCACAACGAAAGTTCCCCGTTCGGTGTAGGAACGAACTCTACCAACAACACCTCCCTCCCCCGAAAGGTCGGTCGAGCTTTGTTGAGATAAAATCTGAAAACCCGACCCGATCCCTTACACCGGGCTCGACGATGCATCTGTGCACTGTTGGCCAGGTAGCGGTACCCTCAAATGTGCACCTCGAACCACGAGCGAGTGTTTGGATGCGCTTTGGTTCGAGTTTTCAGGCTATCCCACAGTGGTCCCTCAGATAGAAAAGGTACCAGGTCAGTTAAGACCTCGTACAGGGGTGCCGAAGGAAACCCTCGGCGAAAGTCCGGATACGCTAGGGGCTCTACATCGCACACTCAGAGGCTTCTCTCTCTCTCAACAATCGGCCATTTTTCTCTCTTGGCCTTACCAGGATGAATTCTCGGTCAATGTACTTCGTGTTCGCCGGCCATTAACCACCGTGGTCGAGTGTATCCAGGCCCCACAGCTAAGCTAGCTAGGCTTACCGTGGACGCACTTCACCCTTTTGCCTGGGGGGGATTCTGCTCTGATTAAATAATGGACGGCCTTGCAGGCTAGGTATTTCTGAGCCCATCCTAGAATTAGGTATTTTCAAGGTGAACCTACAGGTATTGTCCAGGTTTAGTGGAATAGATAGCGAAATTACCCGAAACCGGCGTAATGTATTCATAAATTACCAAAACAGGTTTTGTCCACGTTGTGATACCTGGGATACTCACATGCGCAGGACAAGAGAAAAAGGGAAATGCCACCACTGCCGTTTTGTCGGGATCTGTCTAGAGTACCATGGTACGATTTCTCCGATAGCTGGCTTCATTTTCTCCAGTCAAGCTCCAGGTAACATACAGGTTATTACCAGGCTGTGTATTTACCGTGTTGTCTTAACTAGTCTGTGTCTGTTCTCCCAGGTAACCACCAGGTATCACCGGGGTATTGGCCAGTTTTTATGCATGGGCGGATATAAGTGTCTTGGGACGACCGCTGCAGCTACGGCGTGGTGCTCTCATTGCGCTTCATCTTAATCACCGCTCGCAGCATCTCCCAGTGCAGTCGCATAACCTCCCCTGGAGATACACCGTCTGGAGCATCGCTTGACCCTTGACCCCAGGAGCGAAGACAAACGAAGACCCCACAGCTATCTCCGTCTTTCTCGTGTGGGGTCTTCAGTGTGGCGACTTCGTATTCTCCATCCAGAACGGCACTGACCATCTCTGTCGCCATAGTTTTCAGCACTTTCGCGATTGCTCTCTTGGTCATGCTGTCGTACAGCTGGAGCTTGTTATTTGCATTGTCGACAACAAGGCAAACCCAATGACTGGTGTCAAATTTCATAGCAAGCAAAACGCTGTCGTTCGCAGCATCATCGACACACGAACGAATCTCAACGAGTGTTGCTCTCTGTAGGATGTCGCCAACTTCCGAGTCACCATGTAAAGTTGCGCGGCTTGCCGTCGGCATGAGCACAGTGGCGTTGTTGCTGTATTTCCGGCGCAGATACTCCGTGAATGCACGAATGAAGCCGTCAATTAACCACTTTCCAGATCTAAATCTATACCGCCTTGCATAAGGAAAGTCGAAACCCATGTTTGGCACCCTTCAGGTACGGCCAAGTCATACGTATCTCCTCGGTCACGCGTATGACCTCCGAGTGGTTAAGCACTCCTCCTTCACGTCTGAAAACAGCCAAGTGATACACTTCCTCCTTCCGAACACATCTGGCCTAGGTTCCATATCCATTTCATCACCTGTAACTGCTCTCGGGATATTTTGCCACTCTTCTGGATCATTACCCCTGAAACGTCACTATCGTTGCCGTCGAATTCAATTATTTCTGAGAGCAACAGCCCGTCATGCATTGTGATCTTTTCCTTGTCTAATGCATTACCAATAAGTTCTTCAGGCAATCGAAACCGCACAGTTCCAGGTACGAAGCTCATCTTCACTTTCCACATAAAACAAGACTTGTATTTAAACTTTTTAATCTGCTGTGTCGAGATGAATGAGTCGATTTCCTTGTACCGACAAGTAAACTGCTTCTAGACATGTTAGGATTTCACACACGCCTTCTCATGAAGTAAACCACGTCGCCGCATTCGATAGTTGTACGCCTTCAGTGCAATATTTGCCTGATGTCCATGCACTTTGCTATATACCAGTCAGAAGTAGTTTCCAGCAGCGAGAACAGGACCGGTTGTCCATTACCAAACTGATCAATTGCGACAATCGACAGTAACTGCTAGTTGTATCTGGAGCACAAGAAAAACTGGCCGATACATGGTGAAACCTGGTAGATACCTGGTAATTCTCAGCTTATGAAATACACAATACATAATACAGACTACTAACTTGTTAGTTTTGTGCGTACTATCCATTTGCAATAAATCTGGGAAGTTGTCGTACATCGCGCGCATGCATGCAGTAGAACTCCGGTGTCACCACGAGCATTTCGTTCAAGATAGCCACATTCTTCGGGTTCTCCAAGTTGAATTTGACGACCGTGTCTGCCACGGTGTCATCATCAGATAGGCGTCTTCCCGTAAGCACTCAACAATGCAGCGACCAGTTATACTGGTACTCCTCAACTGGACAGCTCGCATTGTAACCAAACGCACCAGATCGCCAAACACGCGAGACCAAATTACGGACGCCATCCATTAAATAAGTATCACCGCCGTCCTTCGCGTGCGCGAGCCCTGTAACTGCGCGCTCCTCGCGGGCGAGAGATAAGGCACGGGACCTCTCAGGTTGCGTATGAGCATCCGCGACGCGCGCCATCCGTGCTGTATCTTCCGAGCGTGCTTTTACCTCTCGTAAAGCACCTTTCGCCATCCACTGCTTGATCTTGGCCGTGTTGTGCGTGCGCGCCATCGCACTTCCTCCTCCTCAGCTGCCGCGTATCACGTTGTCCGGGGAGAAACTGATTTGATGTCTGAGCGCGAAATGGGAAATAAATTTCTTTTCGGTAAATAAATATAATTCGGAACCTGGGCAATATCTGGATGTGAAACCTGGAAAATACCTGGGGGTTATAAAAACCTCGACGCGAAGCTTGCCCTTTAAAAATTAGGGGCTCTCTGGCAACACGTACAATCAGTGAGTTGGCGTCCATACGGCCAACTTATTGCTCGCCCACCAAGACATGACATGGTGAACGCAACCTTCGACGCGAAATGCAGTGTCAACCTCGACAAGCTATTAACCCACCGAGGACGAGTATATCCAGCCCCCACAGCTAAACTAGCTAGGCGTACCGTGGACGGACTTGACCCTTTTGTCTTGGGGGGGGGGTCTGATCTGATTTAATAATTAGGGGTTCTGTGGCCCCATATGTATCTAATCCTAGATCCATCTACAAATATCAAGTGTGAAGAGAGTCTTCGGCTAATCTCGCGACCGACGACTCGGGCAAAGTACTAATTGTGTACCCGCCACTAATCCGAGTGTTTTAAATAACCCTCGCAATACTGACCACTCAGAGGTCTCAGTCGGTTTTGTATAGGACCAACTGCCAACTGAGCCCTCTGAGCACCCGTCACTCAAGCTTGGTGACTGTGAGTCTTGTACTTCTGGGGCCAATCAGGATGCCTAGCGGTATTTCACCCGAAGGTTCAATATCGTTAGACCCCGGCGCGGAGCTTTCCACGCCAGTTCGAATCCCAACACCTCACCTCCAGCTCAACTGTCTTGCGCGCGAATGGCCTCAGTCATTATACTTCACGCACCCAGCATGCCGAGGAACCCCTAGAACACCAACAAATAGAAGTTACGCTAAGTATTAACATGTATTATGTTCTAGCTAACTTTGTTTAACGATGTAGGCTCCTACGTTGCTTGAGTCGACCCGTTCGATGGTAGTGACGTGTAGCGGGGCAACACATTTGGCTAACCTCCACCTTAGTGCAACACCCACTAAGGGATACGTTCGGGTGGACAACATTGTAGTGTGATCACCTTTTATATTAGAAGCGATAATATTGGGAGGAAAGCTTCCTACCAATGAGGATCATGCATTAAGTCAGAGATTGTGCCAACCAGTCGATGGCAGAACCCCTCTTTATAGATATCAGTTTAAGAGGAAAGCCACAGTTAACATTCAATTCAGTTCTCATTTTACCACAAAAGCACTAATTGTATCTTTATTTAGACTTAACTATACTTGTGGACTCAAGTATACTTAACGTAACTTAAATACACCTATGCTTCCTCATACACGTGCGCACACGTGTAAGCTAAAGTATTGGGCTAAGTAAGCCCATTACACGGCGGTTGCGGCTGCTATAGGGGTGAACAGTTCAAAACTATACTGCTGGCAAAATAGCCTCGAGCCGCATCGCAACCTCACGACCCAACCAGCTTTCTTTTGATATCCTCGCACGCACGTATACGTGCAGCAACCCGAGCTCGAGCGCAGGTACGGACTCCCTCCCTGAAACCGTATAGTTTATTATATTGATATTTTTGCATCTATACGTGTGTAGGCTGCTGGAATGGATTGTGGGAATATATATATATATATCTTTAAACTGCCTAGTCCCTTTACACTCCAAAGTTGTCCCCGTCCTCTTCACTTCTCGCTCAACTGCGGCCAGCGTGATGTTTTTTTCTGCGCTCCTTATAGAGTATCCGTCTGACGGTCCGGCGAATCACTCACAAAGGCCGTACGAAGCGGTCTGATATAGATGAATATCATCATCTCTCCGACCTTACTTAAGACAGCGTCATAGAATTTTCTCGTCAAGCCCGGTCGGATCTATTAGTATCTCTCTGCTGGATGGGGTAGGGTAGATGATATGCATTCAATTCTCAAGAGTAATTAGTTGCCCCGTTTGATGATTGGTCGGAGTTTAGGGACGGATGCCCCGAGTGAGTAAGGTGAGCACCCCGCCTGGGGCTGTCAACCCGAGGACCTAGTAGTGGTCTACCGAGCAAGCGGAGGCGCCGCGTGCGCGCCTTAGCGGGCTTAGGGTTCTGCTCGCTAGCGCAGCGAGCTGTTAGGGTCCGGAGGACTGCTCGGAGCGCGTAGCATGATGATAGATAAAGTGGCCACCTCCTAAATGCACGTTTTGAGCGCAGGTCGGAGTCGTCGGTGAGGTAAGAAACGTGATGCTATGAAGGTTGTCGTCAATCACTATTTGTTCCAGTTGCTCTAATATTATGTATTTATATATGCTTGAAGGCTGTTGTGAATGTATTCTTGCGCTCGATCCAACGCACCGTAGAAGAGGGCGGCATTATCGCCTACCTTAGTGGGTACGAAACATATATGTGGGACTTCAACATCGATGAATATACAGTGTACATAGACATGAACTGGCGCAGTGCTGTCGACTTCGTTGGGGCTCCAATGATCGATGTTGCCCAAGTTAAGAATGTATATTTCAGTATATGGTGAAATATTTGACGTCATTAACATGCAGGTAGGAAGCGCGGTAAATGGATTCCGTGTTTCTGTTTTTCTTGCAGCATCGGTCACGAGTCATAACTCTCCTCCTTCGATCGTATTCACAGTTGTTCCCGGCGGTCCAGTCTCTCAAGAGGTGTTTTTGACTTCGGAGCTGAATCGGTCTAGCACATCGTGCAGAAGAAGCCATACTGCGAAACAACAGCCATGCTTGACTGGATTGAAAGGGTCAGTCTTCTGACAGCATATGCTTTTTACATTAAATATTTTTGAATTTGTTTCACTATATGTGTGGGAACCATCAATTGAAGGTTGTACGCTGTTGATTCTTGACACCCTTAAGACCCACAAGATGACGTCAGTCCGCTATGGATTGCAGCAATAATGCTACACGTAAGTTGAGTTCGTCCCTTCCGGTGTGCCAAGAATATGAGAACCCATGGGCGTCTCCGTGATGAAGGCCTTCTAGAACCACGTCGCGTACATATTGTATTTACATACTGATTTTGGCGTTGTTTTACTGCGTACTACGTTTTGTAGGAATGCGTACTGTCAATATCATATTTGTCACCCGTTCCCGGTGAATCCCAAAGAGAAGCGAGCCTTAACGCTAATGTCGCGATTTGTGGCTGAAGCCTGGGATGCTATTCCTGCCGGAATGACCATGCCTTGTCAAGGCTGGGTTAATCCCTACTGGATCGCGCGACAGCAGCTGCCACTTTCGGGTTCCAACGTACCGGGTAGCGATATGCCACTTGTATGTGGTAAATAAAATCTGAGAATTCTGACTTCCTTTTCTGTCAAGTTCATTCATAAATCGATACTAGGAGGGTAGTCATCCCAGTTAATATATAACCATCAGCATATTAACTGGGATGACTACCCTCCTAGTATCGATTTATGAATGAACTATATATAACCAATATATAACCATCAGCATATTAACTGGGATGACTACCCTCCTAGTATCGATTTATGAATGAACTTGACAGAAAAGGAAGTCAGAATTCAAAAATATATAATATGCTGATGGTTATATATTAACTGGGATGACTACCCTCCTAGTATCGATTTATGAATGAACTTGACAGAAAAGGAAGTCAGAATTCTCAGATTTTATTTACCAGGCAGCGGGACGTTTTTACGAGATGTTGTACTCTAGCTGTGCGTTGCGTGATCCCGTGATTTACGATATCGCGGACGATGCTTTTATTTTTTCGTTGGTGCTATCTGTTGGCAGAATCCCAGACTGCATAGCATCGAACATAGTTATGCCAGCGATTCACCGTGAGGCACAATATAAGCAACACCATTGCAAACTTACCGTTTTGGTAGTACTGCGCCACGCCGGTAGATGTTCATGCTCAAGTTGAATATCCAGGGACGCGCACGTGTAGAATCGATCGGTGACGGTGAGATGGCATTCAGCATGACGAGCGAGCATGCTGCGCACAACAGCTGCCGGCCCTTCTGGCCCATCGATAACCTCATCGCTTCCAGTCGTAGCCCCAGATTGGGGACTCCCAGGATCGCAACGTTCACCAGTGAGCTCTTTCTTGGTTACGTTTTCTCGAAACTGCAGCAGTACAACGTAGGTGCCAGCACGAAAGCGTCATCAGGGATGCTTATACAACACAACGAATTGATTTTTGAGAAAGATAGTTCCACGTACCGTAAGCAGTACGCAGCTTAGGGCACCATGACAAAAACATCTTGGTACCCAATATATGAAGCGTGCATTTCAGGTGCATTCGTATATGGCTGTACCTCAGTGTCTGGTTTCGGCGTGCTTGATTGCTAGGTGCCTTCGTTTTCTCTTCCATGGGACCTGCTGAGTCGATCAAAAGGTCGGGTTCAAGATAGGCATCTTGGGCAGCATCGTCGTTCGCTTCGCTATCTGGATCAGGTGGTTCAGGTTCGTTTGTAGCTTGCTTATGGGAACATGTGACGTGTTAACAACGATACTTGGGAGCTGGAACTTCCGTTACACCGAAGTTGTATCGCTGGTTAGATTGCAAAAGCAAAAGTGAACTACCTAGTCTAGTTTCCGGACGCTTTCGCCTGCCACTCTGGCAGTCCAGGGAAAGCCGCCCAGCCGTCTGCCTCGATTGCACTTCAAGTGCAAGTCTAGTGACATCTGTGTTGGAGCATTCCTTCTCTTGGTGCAGCTGAAGGGTGTATTTGCGGGTGCAATGATGACTGTGAGGATCTGCCTCACTATAGTTCATTAGCACTTACTCCATGCACGTATGTTGCGGGTTGGAGGAGCTGAGATAGGATGTGCGATCTCCACACTGCCCCGCAAGCTTTCCGACATCGCAGTCGCTGGCTGCCAGCAAGTCGCGTTCGCCTCGTCGCACTTTTTGCTATAGCCGGTGCACCAACTTCAACGCGTTGCAGTGTTACAGATTCATGATCTCAAGATTTGCAAGGTTCAGCTTTCAGCCAATAGCAGTCTTGAAATCCAATATCGTCCAATCACATGTGCCCATACTTTAGAATCAAATTATGTGCGGTGTATTGCTCCTTTTCACCTGCACATTGCGCAGCATATTGTTTAGGGCGGTATGTGGCGATTCCCATTGTGGTAGTGTCCATCTACGTCTCGGGTTGGCACTATACAAAAAACTGCCAAACCAGATTATGCCGTACGCCCATAACTTCACCCACAATGATCGTATAAACATTGTGTTACTTGCGATTGATAGTCGAGGTAACGGTGCGTGAAGATGACATCGTTTACATAATTTGCGTATTGAAGCAGTAGTTGTGGAACATCTTCACACATAGTCTTCAGGGGTTCCCACGAGTCCTCGATGGTTTCGAGACCGAGCCATTTTACTTTGACCTCGTAGGCTTCCATATCCGAGTTCAACTTATGGACTACAATTGCTTCTACTGCCAACAATGTTCCTTGAGAAGCAATGTGGTCGCGAAGCTCTTCGGTCACGTTTAAAGAATCATCTGCATAAAATTTTAGCCTAGAAGGGTGCACGTCCATAGTGCTACCGTTTACCAAATGTTCCACTGTAAAGTAATATTCTGCACTGCCAACGACACGACAAGGGCCTACCTACATTATGCGTAGTTTGTTCGCGTGCAGTTTTTCGTCAACACGAGAGCGTAAAACGTAGTCACCGACAGAGAAATTTACTGTCTGTTCGTAGTGTGGGCGTGACCGGTAGCGTTTTGCTTGACGTTGACGCTCGTCTTTAACAAGCTTGGCCTTTGCTGTAGGGTTTTTTGTAATTTGTTGAGTCGTTCAATCGTCCTAGGTTGTAGCTGTGTCAATGTGTCCACACGTCCCTTCCCCCCCGGAAGAATTATTGTGTCCAAGGTATCGGAGCACGGTTGGCCAACGATGGTACGGGCGAATGACTTATGCTCGACTGTACTAATGGTAATAGATAGGGCCAGTCGTGCCAGCGGACTTTGTACTCTAGTGCTAGTGCTTTTAGCACTTGTAAAATGTCCCGGTTAACGCGCTCAACTGAGCCGTTTTTCCAAGGTGAGTAAGCTAGCACGAATTCTTGTAGAGACTTTAGTCTACGACTCAATTCGGCGACCACTTTGTTCTTAAAGTGAGATCACGAATCACTTATCCATAATTTAGGCGCTCCGAATCGACTGTACCAGTCTAGGATGGTACTCGCTGCAACTGCAGACGTGGGGCTGTCACATGCTACTAGTTCTGCAAAATGTGTTGCTTCGTCTTTTAGTACCAATACGTAGCGAGATGCACCGAAAGAATCACCTACACTAAAAAAATCCCAGTGTAGCGTGTCATTGGGCTCAAACGTGTAGTGAGTCTCACTAAAAGGTCGGGGAATCACTACTCCTCCTTTGACATGTAGGCAGAGTAAGCACTTCAAACAGACGTCGCGAGCAATCCTTGTGAGACCAGGAATATGGAACGACCGGCGAATGTGGTTCTCCATCACATGTACGCCGCGGTGTCCATTCCTCCCACAATGAGCTACAATAAGTAGTCTTTGCGTAAGATCATGTGCTTCACTCGGTATCCAGATCATATTCTTCACCCACCATAATTTATCGTTACCTAGTATTGCATCTCTCGGTGCATCATGTCGTGATTGCTCATTTCTTATTTCATCGATGGTCGGCCAGGTAAATCCGTCCTGGTCAAGCGGGCGTAATGGCAGTGGTGATGTGCATTTGGTTACACTGTGATTGCGTTTCCGCTTTGCTCGAGTGAACCTTTTAGCAGAATGAATTCGCGCTGTAGGTAGTGGTTTGCTCCCCCATCGTGAAATCAAATCAGTCCATAGATTATGAATGCCCTCAATATGCTCAATCGAGTACCTATACTCGAGTAGCTTCGTGGACCATCGTAGCAGCTTTCCACGGACGTGTTTCTTTAACTCCTTTCCCGGTGCAAACAGATAGACGATATTTCTATGGTCGCAGTATAACTTAAAGCCCTGTGGTCGCAGCAGTAAGTATTCTAAACGCTCGCATGCGTGGACAACAGCAAATGGTTCCTTCTCAATGACACTGCAGTTAAGGGCTGAACCTGTGAAGCTACCCCCATGCAAATCAATAGCTCATGAGTTTGTTGGTGAATGGGTACTTCTGGTTTCCACTGGCATACTTGAGTGACCACCAGTCCCCATCCCATATCTGAGGCGTCTGACATCAGGATTAATTTGTTTGGATGGGTCTGGGTACGTTAGGGTTGCTGAGTGGGCCAGCAAATTTTTTACTGCCCTAAACCTCTTTAGCTCCTAAACTGTTAATTCACTCCTCACCCCTGCTGCCGCTCTTTTAGTTTTCTTAGTGCCGCTCAGTGCTGAATCCAGTCGTTCCTGCAGTGGTCGGGCCACGCGGGTATAATCCGCCAAATTGGCCCGCATCCAGTTGCTTGCGCAGATGAACTGCTGAAGTTCGGCAGCGGTCGTCGGCGGTGGTATATCCATCAATGCCTGGATACGACTCGGGTCATGTCCGATCCCGTCCTTATTAATTATTCGGCCACACCACCGTACCTCAGTCATAAACAAAGAGCATTTTATGCGGTTTAAAATGAATCCAAACTCGTCTAACTTCTGAAGGACAGCGTGAATAGCATCAACTAGCCCCTCTGTTGTTTTTGCGAAAATTCATAGATCGTCAAGTCATACGATCACGCATTTGTTCACCAAGTTACCTAAAGCCATCTGCACAGTAGATTGGAAATGTAAGGCAGCATCTGTGCTTCCTTGTGGAACTCTTGTTGGCGTGAAAATACCGCGGTCGGTCATGTAGGAAAGGTATTCGCGGCAGCTCTCGTGGAGCGGGAGCTGCCAGAATGCTTTAAGAAAATCTAACATTGCATAAAACATCATCCCTCGACAGTGTTCCAAGGCGACCTCAATGTTCGGCATAACTCCTGCAATTGGTTCTGTAAGAGCATTAGTTGGTCGATAGTCTATTGTTTGACGGTACTCGTTGCTGCTGGGCTTTTTCACCGGAAGCGCTGGACAGCACCAGCGGCTCTCACGGTTCTCGAAAACCCACCCCAATTCCACTAATTTCTTGTTAAAGGCGTCGAGAAATTCGGACTTCTCCGGGCTATATTGACGCACTTTGCATCGGTACGGGGATGCACCAGCTTTTAATCGAATTTTCAGAGGCGGAACCCGGGCTGGAGGATCATCACTGACCTCCAGTCTCCAACCTCCAAATCGATGCAAAACAGTGTATAATCTAGTCGTGATATAGTCATCGATCACGCCCCGTTGTATAGCACCAGACACAAGCGCATCAACTACTTTCATAACAACGCCTGCTATAGTTGGTTTGTAAAGTGGCATGCTTTGTGGTTCGTCAAAAGTTTTGTCATCATCACCTCGAACTGCCAGGTACTCCAGTTGGTGGTCAACATCGATCCCGAGTTCTGCCAGCAAGAGTTTCCCAACCAAAAATTCATCTGGGTCAGACCCCACGATAAGACTACGTTTTAGGTCATGGCACCGCACTGGCCCAGCTGCAGTGGTTAACGTGAGGTTAAAATCGATAGCATGGGTCGATATCAGAATTGCCCCTCCCACCGCTCGCGATTCAACTGGCTCGCTCAATTTCACTAGTGATAGCGTCCTATCGAATTGCCGAAGCTGATCTACGTGATTTTGAAACACAATGGTATAATCTGATCCACTATCCGCACAATACGGTAGTTCAAATACGCCGTTGAGAATCACTGTAGGCTTTTCCTGATCCGTTTTGGTATTCGTAGGTTCCATCCGTTTTGTACGAGAACGCTAACTATCGTTCCCACCTCCGTTCTTCGTTTTGTTTTTCTTTTCTGTAAGATTTGCCTCTTTTCCCGATTCATCAAGATCTGGGCACTGACTGAGCCAATGGTCTTTCCCACAATGTAAGCAGCCCGTTCGTGGTTTGCTCTTCACTGCGGCGTCGGATGAAAATTTCGCCGCCTGAACAATACGTGGGCGATCGCCGTTATTTAAACGTGCCTTGTTGCTAGATGGTGGCTGGACACCGTTGTGACGTGGCTTACGTTCACTGCCCTTCGTCGTGCCACCATGATTTGTCCAACTTGGCTGGTGCTTGCGAGTAGACAACAACTGCTCTACCTTAGCTTGCTCTAACGACTTCTCTTTAACGAGAGCATAAAGTGCATTTTCATCAGATTTGCTTGTCGAGTCGACCAAGCGAATATGCGTATCTACTGCATCTCGAAGCGCTGCAGGTGCTAAATGTTTCTCCAATATCCTGCATTTCTCCTTTATCCCAGTCGCAGTGGCGAAAGTGCTGGCTAGGCCATGCTCCATAATGATTTCATCGCACAACATGAAGTAGTTTATCACACGTGCTTTGACGTCACGTTGAAGAAGGTCCATCTTCAACCTGGCGTCGAAAACAACGTCAACGTCGACAATCACGTCATTCATAACATTGCCGATGATATTATCCAATTCAGACACAATGATGTCTTCCGTGATTGCATCCACGGTAGTTCCCCATTCAAACTTACAAAGGGTCTTGAAGTGCTCTCGGTTGAACCAGTTCTTGACGCTCCGTAGTGCCTTGGATTTATCTTCCCCAGTCGCAGCACAACGGGCTTCAATAGCGTCTTCATATTCCTGTCGCTCCCTTTTCCACTTAACAAGAGCAGGATGGGAAACGTCGTTCACATACGGCGGTACTATCGTAAAGCGGGCACCGGAATAGCTGGCGTCGCCACTCTCGTCGAAGGTTGCCAGCTGCACTCACCGATGTAGCGGTCATCTCAGTGATCCTCGCCGACCGGATACCTCGGTGGACTTGAATACGGCGG
This sequence comes from Phytophthora fragariaefolia, assembly GCA_030267785.1. NCBI lineage: Eukaryota > Oomycota > Peronosporomycetes > Peronosporales > Peronosporaceae > Phytophthora > Phytophthora fragariaefolia. The sequence goes on along the minus strand of BSXT01000739.1, from coordinate 4,934 downwards.
TCGTTACGAGTTTCCATTGTTCACACTTGAACTAAAGTTAACGTTGTGACGTGTTAACAATGATACTTGGGAGATGGAACTCCCGTTAAACCGAAGTTGTATTGCTGGTCAGATTGCAAAAGCAAAAGTGAACTACCTAGTCTAGTTTCCGGACGCTTTCGCCTGCCACTCTGGCAGTCCAGGGAAAGCAGCCCAGCCATCTGCCTCGGTTGCACTTCAAGTGCAAGTCTAGTGACATCTGTGTTGGAGCATTCCTTCTCTTGGTGCAGCTGAAGGGTGTATTTGCGGGTGCAATGATGACTGTGAGGATCTGCCTCACTATAGTTCATTAGCACTTACTCCATGCATGTATGTTGCGGGTTGGAGGAGCTGAGATAGGATGTGCGATCTCCACAGAACATGGGCGGGTGAGCGGGGCTGAAATGCCCCGACGGCATTTCAGCTTGACTAACCATTTGACCTACGCGCTCCCCTACTCCACCAGGGGTAGTAGACACACGCGTTTGCCGTTTCTTCTTCGGTATTTGTGTCTGGAAGGACCACGCACGTGTCCAGGTAGTTCTGGTGAGCGCGCTGGCACCAAGAAAGTATAGTAATGATGGTGTTGAATGTCCGCCCTTGTTAAGTATCACCCCATCGTATGGGCCAATCAAAGCTGCGCATTCGCTTTTTTGGGATTACGATTTGCACCGATACGTTAAGTGTCCCGGACTAGGGTTTAGCCGATCACGAAACAAGTCCATACATTTTAGCTTGGTCACGGCAACCACCACCAGTTCACAACATCCGCCCGAAGCTCGAATAGCAACAATTAATAGCATGCCAGGGAGGGCTGCAACGCGCGGCGGAGAACGAAAGTCCAAACAGGTCAAAATCGCCTCAGCATTTTTTGCAGTAAATGCTGTAGAACTATTAAACGGTGACTCTCCCGTCGTTATTGTTACGCTTTTGTCCGATATCGAGCCCAAAAGTATTGAGCTGATGAACGTGAGGACGAGTACATCACAGCAAAAACAATCATGCCTAAAATGAGCGGCTAAACTGTTATCCGAGGACGTAGAACGTAATGTTCTTAATTGGATACATTCATTAAGTTCTCAAGGTATTCCTTTTCATTAAAAAATCTCAACCGCAGCGGTTGAGAACCGTTATGCGGCCTCATTTAGGCTTTGATAACAGCTGGAAACAAACGATCTTCTTCCCGAGCACACGTGAAAGCGCTTGTTAGTATACATTTGTGGGCCCCGAAACTTCAGGCGTGCGTGGCAAGCAGTGATTGCTGTGATGATATATTAAGACTAAAGCATATCACGTTTGTTGTTGTTACTTAGGTGGATGGAGGGCCATGACGGATCTCCAGGACTCGATTTAACGCAGCAAAGCCCGTGCGGGCGGTTCATGGGTATGCACCCGGTGTCTTCACTACCAGCTTTTGCCCCCCTCCACTACCAGTAGCGTCAAACGACATGTTTCTGCCCGGCGGGGCGCAGGATATCGTCCATCTGCTCCGGTTGGTAGCCACGAAACCTACTCGACCAAATAGGCCGTGCATAGGTGGAAGAAGACTCTGCTGCATCGGACGACTCTGACGGGCACACGCAAAACCGGGCAGCGGACTACGAAAGCTGGTCAGCTGACCAAGTCCGCAAAGAGTGTACACGGCGAGGGTTGAAGCTAAAGACTGTCATGAAGAAAGGAGAACATATTGTTGTCCTCCGTTGGCACGACATTGCAAGTGCAGCTTATGATGGCCTCCTTCTCGGCGATGATGGGGGTCTATAGGTGGAAATGCAAGGTAGACCAAGCATTGCTGGTCCAGACTGTTAAATATTCTGTTTGCGGACGAGTTCGCAACGCGAATTAGCCAGTCAGGTACGGTTGTGTCGTGGCATCCCTACAATTCTCAAACACTTACCGTTCTTCTCGGGCGTGAGGAATTTGACTTCGCGGCCGAGCTTGATTCCAAAGAAGTCAGCGGCAAAGCAGCTTTTGGCGAGATATCAGATCCGCTTATACTCAGCATCACGAGCAAACGTACGAGCGAAGTCTCTTCATGTTCAACGACGACACGTTCGCCGGTATCGACCCGTCGGTTCTCAAACATCATTCCCCAGAGAGGTTTCTCAAGATGACCAAGGAGTTAATTCGCAACTATTTCATCGCAGAGCAGCACTTCACTACATCTGGGCAGAAGAAAATGAGTTTTGGAGTTCGTCGACAAGCGAGGTGCTGCGTTGTGCATGCGGATGTGGCTAAAGGTAAATGAGACAAATACTCGCTTTAACCAAAAACTAATCGACTGTCTTTTGCATGAATTGATTCACGAAGTTAAAAACCGGACCTCATCAGTTTTGTTTGAGGCGGCTTTTTAAAGAAGATGAGGTAGACACTCTCGATGTCAACACTCTTTCGAGAGAAGACGATAGTGTTTTGAATTACACAAAGCCAAAACAGGTCAAAACTAGTGAGCACGTCGTCAAAATGGCGATGCAGTCCTTCAGTACGTAACCGATCGCAAGACAGAGCTACAACATGCTATTAAATCAACGCAGCTGCAAGAGCGGTCGCAAATGCTTTCGATACTCGGGTGATATTCGTCATCAATTGGGAGAGATCGACTCGGCAAATGTTAGATCTAATGGACAATCTCTACAACGGCTGGAAGAAGACAGAGCAGTGGAGGCTTCCCAAGGGCTCGACGAGCTGACGGCAAAGGGTCCACAGATAACTGAGCCCGAACACACGAAAGGAGGCGCTCAAAGCCAGCCAAATTCATCCTGTAGTACTGTTTGAACTCTCCTTCGAGCAGCAACCGCGCAGTGTGCGTCCACCAATGTATTATTTGCCACACGACGGCGTGATCATGTTGTTCCTCATCGCACGTTGAGGTCACAGTCATCACGTCAGGTAGAATCACTGCGAAAAACCCATCGTCGTTGGTGTCAGAGGTCATTTCTACTGGAGGGAATCGAGAGGAAGCTGATGGAGAAGACATAATGAACTTTGCTGGTACATGTATTGGAGCAGTGTGTAGCTTTAAATCAGACCTTGAAGACGATGATAACAATCGATTGTGATTGGCTCTTGGCAAAACAAACCCTGTACGCTGTTGTGCGGCCTACTGACTGGCGCCGCATAATATGTATGCCACTCCACAGGGAGGCGGGGGTCTCGCCGAGAGTGCGCGCTTCACTCAAGACCGTTTCTCCTTCTTGTACGATCAAGACTCGCGAAATGTTCTTCTTGTTGTTTCCTTGAGCTAGATACCTAATGGGTTTGCATAGTTGCAAGTGCACACAATTGACATTGATGCAATATTTCCGAGGGCGTCCACGGTTAAATTGTCATAAGCAATCCTGCTAGTACGGGTGTTATAGTTGTCGTACTGAAGGCTTACATAATTTTACGAGCATCCGTGTTCATCAATCTCTTTATGTTGTTGTATTGCTCCTCAGCACGGTGTTTAGCTAAACGAGCAACTTTCGAGATATTAGACTTCGCATATTCGTTACTGTGGAACGTACCACCCAAACTAGTTCCTAGACTGGGGGTAGGCGCAGGGGGGGGCTCCCAGCATCAAACCATGTATATAAATGGATGACCCCAGCATGAATATGGACACTTCTATGGCCAATTTTCACCGTATTTAAACTTGCCATTGTTGAGCTTGAACCACCTTACGAACATGCCTTCCCTCTGTTTGTTTTCGTGCTGGGCGCATCAATAGCTCCGTGACAACTTGGACATGCAATGAGCTCGTTTGGGGAACGATCAGCGTTCGCGCATTCTCCACTTCGTTACATCTACTTGTCACGTATGAGCATGTTCTTATGATATCCCGTCGGAGACTGAAGTCGCCTGCAACACGCACTAGCAGTCGCTATATCTTCTTTTTACCTGACTGACAGTCCAAACATCGCTTGTATCCGTAACTATACCGGCATTCGTCTCCACCTCGTGCGTGCGGAACCTCTCACACCACAACATGGCCATTATACCCGGTGTGAAAACCCTCACTGTCTTCTGATGGTGAGCGCTTCATTGCTTGCAGATTGCAATCATTGCTTACAAATTAATATATGTATTACGATTACAAGTTCACCGCAGTGGTAGTGCTTGTCGTGCTAATGTGCATGAATGCTGGCGGTTGGCTGGGAGTGTGAAGTCGAATTGAGGAATGACGCTGCTCAACTTAGCATCGATATGATCCAGTCTATACGTCCAGAAAAGTATGTGTGATGAAAACCATTTGTCCGCAAGACTCCACAGCGGCAGGCTGCTGCGGTTGCGTGTTTCAATCTGCGGTACCGAATCGAAATGTGCCCAGTTCAAAAGTTAGATAAATGTAACAGTTCGGGTGCGAGCTGCGCAACACGTTTGGTAGTTCATGTTGCGCGGTGCGTATACCAGAACAGCAAAATGCTGTCACTCGATGCTTTCAACGTCTTCAGTTTTGACATACTCAGCCAACAAATTCTACCATAACGGTGGCATTCTGATTTGAGCGCCAACTGAGTTCAACTAAACAAGGATAGAAAAGTGTTTAACCCCTCCAAACCGGATGCTGCATAATGCAGCTTAGATTTGCAGGCTTAAACTGCATATATGCAGTTTAAGCGATTTTTGACTTGAAATTTGTATTGGTGCCCTTTCCCCCGACACAGCGGTATACAAACGCCAAGATAAAAAAAGATTCGTTTCTGTACGCGCCTTTTTATTTTTTAGTGGACAAAGAACTGCGTTTCTGAAAATTCGAGATATTATTGTTGGGAGTTGTTCTGGACCCTACCGTCTGATTTGCACAAATTCTACGAGGTCAGCAGCCTATCCCTGCTCAATGGGTGGCTCACAGCTGCTCGCTTCCCTCCGCCTTTTCCGAAACAGCCTCATTCGAGAATTTGCGCGGCCGGAGCTCAAGTCGACGGTAGCAGAAT
>BSXT01000738.1:0-40500 GCA_030267785.1 Phytophthora fragariaefolia | reverse complement strand
GGCGTAGACACTTCAAGCAACAACGAACAACACACACAGGCCGGGCCTGTAGTGAACAAGGATGCCGAGCTGAACACCGAGTTCAGCTCGAAGGCTATGGACTTTGTCCAGCGCCGACAAGCCGTCATACGGTTTGTCCAAGACGCCATTGCAGCTTCGGTCGATCAAAAGAAGCTGAACGCAGACAACAATGGCAGAGGGAACACAAATGAATTCAAAGTTGGTTCATTAGTCCTTTTAGCTATTCAAAATCTAGCTAAACATGCAGTGACTGACTTCGGAGCAAGCAAGCTTGCTCCGCGCTTCATCGGACCCTTCACCGTGTTGGCGAAGCCCGGCAACGCGTACACACTGGACATACCGTCCAGCATGCGCCTCCACCCAACCTTTTACGTTGGGCAGTTGAAGCCATACTCGCAACACGAGTCACCTATTCTTGGTGACTCGGCGCCGACGCGCGTTCGCAATACAGCCAACCTCGACCCGAGGTCGACCTGCACGTTTGAGGCGTTCTGCGAGACCTGGGCGAGCTAGGCCTTTAACAGGGCCAGCTCCTGCCTCAACGCGGCAAACTCGGTCGTCTCGAGGCGTTCAACAGACTCCAGACGATCAACGGAGTCTGACGGACCAGACCCGCAGCGTCTTTCCGCCGCCTCCACCCCCACTGCGAGACGCGCAGGGGTCAACTCGCTGGAACGTCCAGCGAATTCTTGATCGTCGGATCCGGACCCAAGGTCCGGATCATTTTCGTATTCGTTGGAAAGAATTTCCTCCGAACCACGATACGCGGGAGCCGCGGAACGTCCTGATGCGGGACATTCCGGAAATGGTGATAGTACGAAGCCCGCCACCACCAAAGCCGCCGAAGGCCGTAAAGCTTGAGCGAGAACTGTAGTCGCCTACAGCTCTCGGCAGAGTGCTGTGCCCACCAGCAGCACTCGAAGACATCTGCGCAATCAAGTTTGTACGCAGAGCCTTCAGCTCCTCGGGCAGACGGACACCCGTGTACCCGGTAATGTCCCGTTCGGACAAGCGCACTGCCCCGATTTGGCAGTGCTCGCACGCGATGCCCATCGGCACCGCGCACGGATTACCCGCTTCGACCACACCCAGTGCAGTCGTTCAATCTTGGGGCGCTTGGAGAAGCGCTCATAGCGTTCGCGCGCTAAGCGAACGCGCTCACAGTAGCCAGTCGCGTTGCTGTTGAAGTTTTCAACAAAAGTACCTCAGCTTTGACAGAGTGCCTGCCACTCGGGCACTCTGCTTCTACTGGAAGTTTTCTTGTTCCCGTACCATCGGATCTCATGAAAGAGTCCGATGTAGTAATTGCGTCTTTGATCCGTCGCCGGATCAAAGTCGAGCTCCTTACTGACATCATCGTCTTTGATGCCACTGCACGAGTACAGTGCATACTGACTCGGCGGAGCGGTACTGCCGAAGCGAGATTCGATCTCGCTTGGAGTCGGCATCCACGGGTCGCGCACTGGAGCAGTGCGCAACGCACTAACACCAGACGGAGTGGAGTCTCCTCCACTCTGCGGGTTGGACAACGGTCCAGCGTCAGCGAGCGGTCTATCGTTGTCGCTGCGCGAGGACGACGCGATCCCACACTCGGTTCATCACGTCTTGGAGACGAGGTTTCCTCGTCTTCTTCGCCATCCTCCATGTCGGCATCGCTGCCGACATGGAGGATGGCGTTGTACTCCCCAAGCGAACGATGTCGCTTGGGGGAGCTTGACGTCGACACGGTTGAAGTGACGACAGGTGACGAAGCCGAAGGTCTACTAGTCGTCGCTGAGGAAGCGACGACAGTGTTCGCTGCTGCAGATGCAGCAGGCGTGCCGGCGGCCTGCGTCGTTGGCGTGCTCATTCCGAATGAGCACGAGTATCTCCTCCAGAGAAGTCTTTGGATTGATGTGTCGAGACCGGCACATCAAATCCTAACGGGGGGATGGTGTAGCGGGGCTACACATTCGGTCAACCTCCACATTAGTGTGCCAGACACTAATGGATACATTCGGGTGTGCCACATGCAGTGTGGCCACCATTCATAATAGAAAACAATACTATTGGCAGAAAGCAATAGATATCTGTCAATAAGGAACATGCACTAGGACAGAGATTCTGTCAACCACTCGTTGGCAGGTCCTCTCTTTACAGATATCAGTTTTAGGAGGCAAGGCCAAAGTTAACATTCAATTCAGTTCTCATGTTCTACAAAAAGGTTCTTAATAGTATTTATTTAGATTTAACTATACTTACAGAGCTAAGTATACTTAATCTTAAGATATACACCTACGCATCCTCCTACACGTCGTGCACACGTGTAAGCTAAAGTAGTGAGCTAAGTAAGCCCATTACACCACGTAGGACATGGGTTAAGATAAATAACATACTCCGATTTGCCTTGCAAGACACAAGTGGCTCCTAGACTACCGGGGAAGGAGGTGTATTGGCCTACCCGACGAATGACTAGTACGTGTACCAAGAGAACGGTTACTCCTGGATAGCTTGAGCAGTGCGTGATCGCAGAGCCTCACCCAACTCAAGACCCCGCCAGTGGAGGCGGTAAGCGAAGTTAAAGGGCTACTACAGCACAAGAAAGGGATACCCCCCGTGATCGGTCCACGCCAAGACCGACCACAACACACCGACTCCCGCGTGAAGGATATCCGCGCGTCCGTCACCCCCGATCCCCTGATCTCGGCCTTGGCCACCACTGACGTCCTTGTGATCATCAGAAGAGTGCAACCCGCCCAGCCGTCGGATACGCAAAATGAGCAGAAGGTCATCTCGACCGCGCCAGATCAACGGAGTACCTCCTCCGATAGTCGGCCGGCCGGGCGGCCCGTGTGCATGCTTCCCTGACGTCAGCGATTTTCGTGAAGCTGCTTCGCCACAATGGTGCGCGTGCCCGGATTCGAACCAGGGATTTCACCGTGAGGCTACTGAAGAAGACGTCAAGATCAAGACGGAACCAGGGAACGAGTTTTTTTTTCCATGTAAATTGATGTTTTGCTCGATTTATGCAGTTTGAAGGGATGATACTGTATCAGTTTCTAGATTTGCAGCTCTTACAAAATCGAACTATGTAAAGTGCACGAAACTGGTTGAGCCTCAGAAGTAGAAGAGATACGTTGTGAAGCCGATAGAAGACGCAAATAATTCTAAAAATCAACGAGATCTACACCTTTTCAACTTCAAAATGGCAAAATCCGAGTTCAATACGTCAAAATGTAAACTCAAAACGACACACATAGACAAAACTGATAATCTGGAGTGAGCAAGTATGAAGGGGTATAATTTACCAAGGTTTTACGTGGCGGCAAGTTCTCGCGCCAAAACTACTGGACAGCAGCAACATCAACGCTTCCTTTGCGTGCCTCTAGCCCATTCCCCCTTTTTGCAGCGCAACATCCTCACCACCGCAACCCAAGTCCAATGCTGTACGACGACGCCACCATCAAGCGCGTGCTGCGCGCTGCCAGAACCGGGCAAGACTGGCGCAGCGTTGCTGCCAACAACGACGTGAACCGACGCACCGCGTGCCGCTGGATTGCTGCTGCCCAGGAGAGTGAAGGTTGGGTCGCGTCGCCAAGGGAACCACGCGGTGGCAGGCGCAACGCCAAGATCACCGACGCCCACGTCGACTATTTGATCGCTCCCCTAGATGAGAATTGCTACCTCACGCTCGACGAAATGGTAGACGCACTTGAAGCTCGGTTTTCGCTGAAGGTGTCGCGCCAGACGATCAAGCATCACATCGACGGCAGAATGTACACCATGAAGCAGACCCACCGCGACAACAACTACCGGAACCTTGAACGCAACAAGCTCCTTCGGCGCGACTACGTCGTCAACCTACTGACCTATAAGGCTGCCGGTAAGACTATTTTCTATGTTGATGATACTAACTTCAACCTGTGGTGTTCTCGTCGCCGCGGCCGGAGCCTAAAAGGCAAGCGCGCGGTCGACAAGAACACCACGAGCAAGGGCTCCAACATCCATGTGATTGGATACATCTCTGAGAACGGACTGGCGTACTCAGAGAAGCGTTTCGGCTCTTTCACCCCCGAGAAGTGCAACGAGTTCATGAGGCGTCTTCTTCGCCACATCTCCCTCACAAACCCACTAGATAACGTCGTTATTGTTGCCGATAACGCCCCCTGTCACGCCAACGTTGAGGACGTCTTCGAGGAGGCGGCGTTCTCGGACGCTAAGCTGCTGCGCCTGGGGTGCTACTCGCCGATGTTAAACCCGATCGAGAATTGCTTCTCGACCTTCAAGTCGATGGTCAAGCGAGTTTTTGCCCGCCACCGCCAAGCTATCCTCGACGTCCCCCCGTATCGCACCATCAAGGAGCACCGGGAAGAGTACTTGCTGATGGCGGCAGACCTCCTGTTAGATGAAGCAATTACCCCGGGTCTTTGCCACAGCCGCGCGCTACATACCATCAAGTTCCATGCAGCGGCTATCCAGCTGAAGGACATGCCTGTAGACCAGTAGTAACGCAAAATAAACTGTGGCGTCGGCCCTTTCTTTTTTTGTGTCGTTTTGAGTTTACATTTTGACGTATTGAACTTGGATTTTGCCATTTTGAAGCTGTAGAGATGTCACCTCCTATCTTGTATACGACGATCTGATGGCTGGCGCCTTCACTAGCAGGCATACAGGGAGGGCGTTCGAAAACGTGCACGTCACTGGCTAACAGTAAAGTGCGGATTTGGATATTTAAAAAAAAACAATTGAAATAATTGTGTACAATTAAAATTGTTGCCCACATTTCATTCCAGTCCCACACAGTTTAATACGAAAAATGATTTTCCTACCAAAACGAATTGTCGCACCACTGTATATTGCTTCCAGTGCTCAACACGACTCGAGTCACGATGGAGGCCGCCGCCGAGATGGTGCGAGCTGCCGACCCCGTGCATCGCCCTCCCGACGTCTCTAACTCTCTCTATCTCTCCCTCTATCGATATGCAGAGCCCCGTGCTGCAGGAGAAGCTCAACGACGTGCTGAGCAGGTGCGTCTTGCGCCTCCAGACGCCGCCGCCTCGCCACTTGTGACCGGAATCGTGGCGACCCGCAGATACGACGCGCTGGAGGCCATTCTGGTGTGCACGTCCGAGGGCGTTCCGCTGCTCAAAGGTGACGAGCCAGTGGCAGAGCTGTGGGGGCTACTGTTGCAATGTTGTTGATCGGCTGCTGTCGCTGCAGTGACGGCGGAGGACAAGTCGGAGTTGTCGTTGGAGTACACGGAGACGGTGCTGCCCACGGTCTTCGCGGGGGCTGCGGAGCAGGTGGGGGCGGGCTGCACGAGTTGCGGGGGGTGAAGGTGGCTCATGTGCTGGGGACTCGTGCCTGCAGGTCGGGAAGCTCAAGTTCGGGGCCGTGCAGAGCGTCACGGCGTTCTTCGACGACGTGGTGCTGATCCACATCAACCACGCGCCGCTGGTCATCACGCTCGTGGCGCCCAACTCGCCGCACATCGGCGCGCTGCACACGCTGGCGGGCGAGCTGCGTCCGGCACTCACGCCGCTCAAGCAGTGCGTCGAGAGCGCCGACGTGCATTAAATTGAGGGTGTACGAGCCCAAGGAAGAGAGCGGGGCACACGAACGGGTCCGTTTTCAAGAGTCAAGTGTATACGGGTGCCTTAATATGCAGCACACAGGAAATGGAGCAGCCTCTATCTCGTACTTGCGTGACACGCTTCAATTTTACATTTTCGCGACCTCCGCGCCGTCGGCTGAGCTGGGGGTCGCCTTATTCGGGCTCGTGTCTCGTCGGAGGTGCGTCGACGCCGTATGGTCACCGCCGCTGATCAGCATCGCCTGTGGCTTTGCGGGGTAGCTCGCGACTGTGATAGCAGCAGGCGCGATGATTTCATCGAGCGGGGCCGCCTTGACATTCGGTGCTCCAGTCTCTGAGTTTTCAGCATTGCGCATCGCCTGAAGGAGCAGCTCGCCGCCATTGCTGTCGCGAGGGAGGCTCTGGCTGACTGTGCTACTCGTTTCGGTGCCACTAGTGTCCACAGAGAAAGAGTTAGGGCGACTAAGCGGCCTCATCCTCGGCTTAGTGTCTTCCGAGGCTTCGTCCTCGTCTTCTGCCATGAGAGGCATCTTCTCCACTATTTCCTCTAGCTCCAAGCTGTCTGCTGAGAGTTTCTTGGTCCCGAGAATGTCCAGCTTAATGCACTGCCACTCCACACGCACGAAGTTCCAAATGATACGACGCACGACCTCCGCGACCTGCGATACCAGCTTGAAGTGCACGCCGCGGTGCATCCAATCCCACCACTTGGTGACCCACATGATCCGCAGCACGAAGTCCACCGCAATAATCAAGTAGTAGATCTTGCGTGGCCGGTAAGTCAGTTGGTGCCGCAAGAATGCGACACGTCGCGGTAGCTTGGGCTGTCCGAGCCCCCAATCCATGACGACATCCCACAGGAACGAATAGAGCGAGTTGAACACCGCACAGAGCAGGAAAAAGCTGCTCTGCTCGGGGCGTGCGAGCCCCATCAGCATGGGGTAGGCTCCCACCGAGATCACCAGCAAACTCGAGCAGTACTTCATCGTATTGAGGAGGTGGAGAAAACGGTCGTTCACACTCGTCGTGCGCTGGAACGAGATCAAGCACTGCGTCGCCCGAATACTGTGCAGCATCAGCAGCAAAGCAACAAAGCAGCAAATGAGCCCGTGATTACCCTAGAAAATCCTTCCCCCGCTCCGCAGCACTCACATGTAGGGCGTGCTCGCCGCAAAGTACGGCAGCGGCGACTCCTTGAGCTTGGAGATGTACGCCTCGCGCAGGTCCTCGGGCTCGCTGTTGAGCGCGAGCAGCAGCAACATGAGCGCCACGGACAGGTCCTGGATGAACTTGGACAGCGACGTCATGCCGTCGGCGATGAACACCTCGACGAAGGGCGTGGCGTGCGCCGGCAGCTTGAAGGAGAACTGCTGGAAGGGCCAGAAGCAGCGCGCGAGCTTGCGCAGCACGAACAGGCGGAACTTGTAGTGCAGCACGTCCAGCGGGCACAGCAGCAGCGCGGCCGCCACCCCCACGTAGCCGAGCAGAAGCAGCTCCATGCGCGTCTCGTCCACGCCGAAGGCGTCGCCGCGGCGCGCCGCCTCGCCCTGGAACAGCAGCAGCTGCAGCGCGCCCATGGCCAGCGCCGTCTGCAGCAGCCCGCGCGCCGTGGGCGCCTCGTCCGGCCGCATGTCCAGCACGCGCTCGAACGCGAGGCCGTGGCGCCGGAACGCGTGCACGTTGGCCGCCAGCCCCAGCAGGAACGTGGTCACGGCCAGCGGCCCGCACACGAAGAACCACGTGTGCACGCGGTACGGCGCCGGGAGCGGCTCCTGCGGCATGATGGCTACAGCGCCAATTCGAGACTGACGCGGCGGGGAGGGGGTGCGGGCTGCCGTTACACGCTGGTCGGTGGCGCGTGGTCGGCTAAAGATAGACGAGGCGACGACAGGTGGCGCCATGTGTACATTGTACGGGGGAGGATACCGGTATACTAGTAACCTGAAACGGTAGAACATGTCCGTAGCTGGAGACGTGCAGGTGCAACGTTAGCGTTGGATTACTGTAGGATGCATGGGAGACTGTGCCCCGTTTGGGGGGATGCCAGTGGGTCTAGGTAGGGAGGTGGGGGAGGGAGTGGCTGGGGCGCGTTACGCGCGCACGTGCACGGCGTCGGCCTGCTGGATGAGCGCGAGCATGCTGGCGTGGATGTCGCCCTGGTTGTTGGACACGACGATGTGGCGCGTGCTGAGCGAGAAGGGCGTGCCGTCGCTGTTGGTCACGCGGCCGCCGGCCTCCTTCACGAGCAGCGCGCCAGCCGCCACGTCCCACGAGTTCAGGTCCAGCTCGAAGAAGGCCTGCAGCAGTCACAACCACGTTAGCAGGTCGAGTCCGCGCACTGGTCAGGCAGCGCCGCTGCGAACGTACCGACTGGCGTCCCGCGGCCGTCCACGCGAGCTCGATCGCCGCTGCGCCCTGCAGCCGCAGACCCCTGCACTTGGCCGAGAACTCGCGCGCGCAGTCCAGCATGGGCAGCCGCACGCTGTCCTTGGTGCCGATGCCGAAGCCCACGAGCGCCTCGGAGAAGCTGGCCTCGCTGCTCACGCGCGCCGGCTGGCCGTTGAGGAACGCGCCCTTGCCCTGCTGCGCCGAGAAGAGCTCGTCGCGGTACGGGTCGTAGATGACACCCACGACCACCTCGCCCAGGTGCGCGCAGGCCACGGACACGACGCTGGCGGGGCGGTGGTGCACAAAGTTGGTGGTGCCGTCGATGGGGTCCACGATCCAGAGCCACTCCTTGCTCACGAGATCGCGCAGCGCGCGCGCCGAGGCCTCGCTGCCGGGCGCGACGCTCTCCTCGCCCAGGAACTCGTGCGTCGGGAAGCGCTGCTTGATGGTGGCGAACACCACGTCCTGGCACTGCTTGTCCACGACCGTGACCAGGTCGTCCTTGCTGGACTTGGTCTTCTCCACGCGCGACGTGCTCAGGTTCGCCTTCATGTGGGCGCCGGCAGCACGTGCCGCCTCGACGGCCACGTCCAGCATTGCGCTCACGTCGGAGGGGGTGGGGGCGGCCATGCTGCAGTCAACGTCTAGGGTCTCTTGGGCTCTGACGGCCGTTGCGACGTGGCCGGCCGTAAACGCGGCAGGAACGGTACGGGATGGTCGTCCGATCGCGGCGCAACGCGTGCGTTTCGATGCTCGACGAGTTGGGAGAAGCGCGAGGCTGTGCCCCCCGCTCAGGACGTTAAGGTTAAGGTTAACGTTAGCGTTAGCGGTCGAGTTGACGCAGATATGCGTATGCAGTCGTACTGGCCGCAGGATATCGAAGAACTCTAGCGTCGATAGGGTATAGTCGACAAATACGCCGGTGTGCAACAGGATTCGTTGGACCAGCACGATTTCCCATAAACTTTGCTCGCCGCAGTGAAAAAGGGATTGGGTTTTACTTTACCTGACGACGTCATTCATTATTATGCTACTGGCGTCATTCCATTTAGAGCATGATTCTCCTTACTCGCTATGTACCACGTGCATGACAGTGCGTGCGTTAAGGTGCCATCGACTGGGTTCAAATGCCACCGTAAAATCAGTACGTTAAACGTGCGGAGGAGTTTTCGCGGCAGTGAACGTGCCAGCACCAGCAATAGCACTGACGACGCCTGATAAATGTGCTCACCATAGTAGAGATACCCTGTAAGCAGCAAGGCCTCCACAGTGGTGCAGCGCCTTCCGTTATATGCCACGTAGGCAAAATCATCGCAATCGTAGAATAGTTTTCTAAACGGCACTCCTAGACAATTTTCCTCGAATGAAGTCAGACGGTTGTACGCTGGCGATCGTACAATATCAAGCGGCAACGTTTGATTTCGCTTGTTTAGTAGAACCGTTGCAATCTTCGGGGACCCTTTTACTTTTCGTGTAGGACCGATACCATTAAAACTTCCCTGTGAAGCTCGGGATGAAAACACATCCCTGATAACCTTAGGGCTGGTTCTCTTCACTATCAATGATGCCATGACTGCTACTAGGCCCAAAACAGCGGACAATAGTGTGATAATTGTAGGTGCATTCACCGTAAACATTATGCAAGCGTCATTGAGGCCGCAGTATTTCTTACCAAGTGATGAGGTCTTTCGCAAAATCTGAGCGTTAGTCGAAATAATCGATTCCAATGGATTCCGCTGTACCACACGCAACGCAGCCACTACACAAGCCGTAATGACAACCTGGGTAGCCTCCCAGGTCAGTCGAAAATGACGATCCAGCTGCTGATCTCCTGAACGCGATTTCGCCAAATTGATAAATGAGTATGAGAAAGCATAAAAACAACACGTAAGATTCGCGAGTGACTCCGTCGTCAAGGTTCCCGTGGAAAACCCGAGCAAGTACAAGTCTGAGTTGTAGATGAGATGATATGACACTTGTGCAAGGTAAATCACCTGAGTGGTGCCATTCTGACAACGATACGCCCAAATTTGAGTGAGCAGCACAGATCTCTTGTGCGACATCACTTCGTAAAGACTAACAATTCCCATTATAAAAATCTGCATGACGACAATACCAGGGTGCACGCTGATTCCGAGCTTGTCAGCATAACGACTTCGAAAAGTGTTCATGTACATAACGACACGATTTGGCTCCGCCGCTGTGATCTCACTGGTCCATTCCCACTGGGAGTTGTAGTAATTGTGAATGCACACGTCACTGGTGCTGCATAGAGGCATGTCATCGGGAGATTGGACCATCAGCCCGTACGATGCCCAGTGCTCCGAGATCTCACACGTGTCTTCAACGTAAACACCTGTTGTATTCACTTCCTGTACCCGGCAAGCTCCGTAGTACGCGTGTAGTAAAGGTTCTAGTACGATGTCAGCCTGATATTTTGTTTGCTCTGTGGGTCTAACCAAACGTGAAACGGGAGCCATACTGCTGTTGAAACTGTATGGAAACAGTGTGAGTGCCTCGGGAACGTCAGCTAGCAAGTCTCGGCCATATGTAGTGAGAGCTAACTTTGAGCCAACAAAATTTTCGTCAGTGGGAACATCTGGACGACACTCAGTCACATCAGGCGCGATATTGATCGCTACAGCAGGGATTTCACCGAACTCGGTACTGTTCAATGAAGCTGGATATAAAAACAGTCGTGGAAGTGCTATGATACTCCACGTTGTAACGCACTCTTCAGCTTGTTGGATGCCCAGCTCAAGCTCTCGCTTTGTCTGTAGTGGGATACTGAGATTGAGGGTGATGATAATATCCATGACTTGCTGAGGTGTTCCTGTCAAAACGTTCATAGCTGACCCCCATTCGTTGACACTGCTCTGACAAAGTGCGTCACTGGCGTCCAGAGACGCTCCCAACGCTAGCGCCTCGGGTCCAAGAGAACTGAAATCATATAGCGATTCTGTTGGGGGTATACCACTGAAAGCCGTGAACGGGGGGGCACTAGTGAGAGCTACGCTGTTATACAGTGCGTACGTCAATAACACCAAACAATCTGTACACCCGCCAGCCATTGATAAATCTTTCTCAGTAAACGCAAAAAAACTGTTTTCGGATGTGATGAGGAATGTGGCGTCTGGTGAGAGGTAGTTCGTAGCAGTGAACAGCAACAGCAGCACTATTGGTCCCGCGATAGTCCGTCCAAATACAGCCAGACACGCACCCAAGACCGACGGGTGAAACAAACTTCTCCATCTGTGACTCTTACGGCGAAGTTGTTCTTGTTGATAGTAATTTGTCGTCCAGTTCTCTGAGGCACCTTGGCTCACTTCAGTTGTCCATACTCTATTTCGTGGCTTACATGTTCTTGTGCAAATAAGGTTTATTGCTTTGCGTGGATACGAAGAGGAAGAGCTCATCGCAAACATCTACCACCTGCAGCAGGAGAGTGCTACCATCCCTAATTTTTCTGGTGATGGCTTGTGTGGCACGCTATAACTGGAGTGGAAACGGTGTGTCATTCTAATCTGTTTTTATGCTGACCGACCATCGTTTGGACAATGGATTTGGAAGCCAAATTTCCACAAAGCGAAAATTTGGATTTCAAGTCTATGTCACTTTGCAGCAAGGGGGCTATTTTATTAGTGTAGAAGCGAAAATATCACGTCGAAATCAGTAAGCCTT
Source organism: Phytophthora fragariaefolia (assembly GCA_030267785.1). Classification (NCBI taxonomy): domain Eukaryota; phylum Oomycota; class Peronosporomycetes; order Peronosporales; family Peronosporaceae; genus Phytophthora; species Phytophthora fragariaefolia. The sequence continues at coordinate 28,838 of BSXT01000738.1, read as the reverse complement.
CGTGGTGCCCGCGTAGCGACTCTACTAAGATCACGACACGAAATTGTTGAGCAGTTGCACTATGGCACCGGAACTGCTTGGGCTAGCTTGTGGCCTTCCTTGCTTGTGGTGTACCATACGCAGGACTGCACATGTTCCAACGTGCCTGTCTTCGAGTCCATCCGCCAGCGCAGGAGAAGTACATTGAATGTCCGAAGAAATCTGCGCGGGACGTATCGGGCGATCACCAGTAGTATTACGGAGGAGGCTTGGTAGATGTGCTCTCCGTAGAACAGATATCCCGTCAGAAGCAATGCCTCAACCGTAACACAACGCTTGTCATTATACGTGACGTACGCAATATCATCACAGTCGTGAAATAGTTTGCAGAAGGAACCACCTAAGCAATTCTGCTCAAATGACGTTAGTAGTGGTCCGTCAGATTCCATGACAAAATCTCGAGGTGGCACCTTGTCGGCATAACCACTTTGCTGAACCTTCAATACTGAGCCAGCGCTTTTGCGAGCAGAAGTTGAATACGTAGAACATTTTGAACTACACCTCACTATGTTCAGAACCTTCGCGACAATTAGTGCCGTTAGTCCCACGCCCACTGACGCAATTATTGCAATAACAATCATGTTGACCGTGAAAAGAATGCAGGAGTCGTTGAGACCGCAGTATTTTGCACCAAGCGTAGATGACTTTCTCAAAATTTGTGCGTTGCCGGAGATAATGGCGGCTAGAGGTGTATGCTGCTTCGATTTCAATCCGATTATTACCGCCGCTGTGATCACGACCTGCATGGCCTCCCACGTCAGTCGGAAATTGCGGTCAAGTTTCTGGTCACCCGAACGCGCTTTTATCATGTTGATGAACGAGTACGAGAAAGCAAAGAAGCAACAAGCCAAATTCGCAATGGATTCCGTTGTCAAAGTACCAGTGGCAAGCCCCAACATGTACAGATCCGAGTTGTAGTAGAGGTGGTAAAAGATCTGCGCTAGATAGACGGGTTGCATACGACCGTTTTGACATCGGTATGCCCAAATCTGTGTGAGTAGTACAGAGCGCTTGTGTGACATCACTTGATAAAGGCTTACTATACCCATGAGCAGTATTTGCATGACGACGACTCCGGGAAGCGCGCTGATTCCAACTGAGTCAGCGTATCGATTGCGATACGAGTTGTGGTAGATGGCGGTACGATTGTGATTTTCCGTGCTAATGGTACTGATCACTTCCCACTGTGAATTGAAGTAATTGCGTATGCATACATCACTAACACTACATAACGGTATGTTTTCAGCAGACTGCACCATCAGCCCGTAGCTCTCCCAGTTCTTTGATATATTGCACGAGCTCTCGATGTACACGCCTGTATTGTTCACTTCTCGCACTCGACAACCTCCGTAATATGCGTTCATGTAGGGCTCCAAAATCGTGGTAGCTCCATATTTAGTGTTTGAGGCTGCTACAACGGGAGAATGCACGGGTAAACTACTCTTGAAGCTATAGGAGAAGAGTTGAAGAGCGTCGGGCACGGCAGCAAGTAAGTCTATTCCTCCAGTTGAGAATGCCAATTTGGTTCCAACAAGAGTGTCGTCAATGGCCACATACGGCCGACACTCTGTGTATTCGGAGAATACGTTGATAACCCCAGCAGAGAGTTTGCCGAAGTCCGCGCTGCCCGGCGAGATTGGAAAGTAAAACAGCCGCACAATTGCCAGAATCGTCCACTTCGTCACACATTCCTCTGCGTGTTCGATACCCAGCTCGAGTTCTCGAACTGTCTGTGGTGGAATATTCAGATTAAGCACGCTGACGATATTCATGACTTCCTAGGGCGTAGCTGTCAAGATGTTAGTGATGGCACCCCAGTCGTTGATGCCACTTTGACAAATGGCGTCACCTTTATCGAGCAACTCCCCCAGAGCGATAGCCTCTGCACTTAACGTGACGAAGTCATACAGTGACTCTATCGGAGGTTGCCCCACAAGAGCTGAAAAGCCTGGTGAACTGGTGAGAGCCTCCTCATTGAACGACGCATACTTGAGCAGGCTAATCTTGCATGGACCCACACAGTCGGTGCACCCTCCACCCATCGACAAATCGTGCTGGGTATAAGAAAAAAAGCTGAGATCAACCTTGATGAGGACCGTTGCATCGGCGAGGTAGTTGGTGGCGGTAAACAGTATCAGCATTGCGATCGGTCCGAGGACAACGCGACCGACAATCGCTAAAGACGCACCAACACGGAAGGCCGAAGCAAACTCTTCCATGTCCTATCGATGCGGCGGTTGGTTTCTTCGTGGTAGTATTGCGTGGCCCAGCTAAGCGGAGTAGCACCTTGGGCGTTCGTTTTTGACATGTCGTGAGCACAAAGCAAAGATTGATCGAGCGGTGTGGTTCAGAGAAAAAATAAACAAATGAACTCTTCTCATTGCTGATCTCCTGTCGCGAGAAGTTTGGGATAGCATTTATTATTGGCCACATTTTCTGCTCAAGGTAAGAACGTAAGAACTGTCGGGCGAAACGACTCGGATATTCGTGGCTTGACGATCATGGGTCGTTTTAGTTGAGGGTAAAGCTCCAAGAATGACTATTCTTTGACTTCGTCGGTTCACCTCTATCAGGTGTTCTGCTTTAAGCGGTAAAACACACAAACATATAACTACAAGTGAAGCTTGTTCCCAACGCGAGCACTTCAGAACCACTTCAGAACCACCATGTATATCGATGTAGTGCTGGGAGCACTTAGAGTGCGGTCTGCTGCTGCATTATAGAAATAACCGCAGAAACGGAAAAGACCGCATCATCATATCGACGACATAATCGCGTCAATAACGGCACTTCATAGTCAAGGATTAAGGTTGGAGGCAAGTGGCCCCAAAGCACTCCGCTAGCGAGGACAGGAGAAGTAGGAAGTAGGAACGAGGATCGTTTGCTTTTAATCAATCCACACCCAACTTCGCAATCTACTAAATAGTTGGTTACAACCAATTCCGTTTGATCCTCAAACGGAATCGATATACGTTGAAGTGTACCGATGAAAGCTATGACTCGCAGCAGAGAAAGATACTTAAGTATAATACTCCTCATATGTCGCTAAACTGATAACGCAGAACACAAGGTAGGATGATCGTCAACGCTCCCAGTTGTTTGATATCTTGCACGAGCTCTCGATGTACACGCCTGTAGCGTTCACTTCTCGCACTCGACAACCTCCATAAGATGCTTTCGCGTAGGGCTCCAAAATCGTGGTAGCTCCAGAAGTATTAGCAGGCCACTTTAACATCGGGAATTTGAGCCAAATCCCTCAGCGTACCTATTTTAAAATCTCGAAATGACATTCCGTTTTCTATACAAACTTCAAGTACTTCAAGGTTTTACCCATGCTGGGACCAGTTTTTTGTTGCACTCAAAGAAAGCACTGCATCTACTCCTGAACCTGCTTGGCCCAGCTATTCACCTTGGAAACACTCCCACTTGCGCCATGTCCACGATGTCCGCTGGTCTACGGACAACCTTCAGTCACTGCGGTCGCTTGCCGATTCTTTGTTAAGTTTGATAGAAAAATCAAAGAACGCACCTGTTAGTTTTCTCGTTTTCGTTGCCACCGATTTTGCCGCATGTGTTGGTTAAAACGTGCACGTCCGGTGAGTGAGCTTGTCATCGAGAACACTTCACGTCTTGAGAAAGCGGGTTGGCGACCAAAGCAGATCGAAGCCATAGAAAGCGAACACCGAATGCTCCATAAAGCAGCCCGCGAGGAGGATTTAGATAGACCCGAGCTTTAGATAAATGCTCCGACACGATGACCAGGTTGAGACTGGCTGGCTGCTAGTTGGATGGTCTTTTCCGGTGCTGCAAAAGTTTTGTGGACCGTGGAATCTGAACTTCTGTGATTGGGTGGGAGTGGAATGCATATCGAAAGTCGCTAACAGATTTCTCGTTGGAAGGCATTCCTCACGCGAAGCAGTTCGACCTGGTTTCCATGCTCGCTGGCAAGAAAAGTAACACATAATCAAATCGTCCCAATACGTTAATAGTATATTTACTATGCCTTCTTGATTCCCGCACCTCACTTTCTTAAGAAGACCCGAAATTAGCTTAAAAGCGATTATTTCGGTAATTCCTGCAGCTAAAGTGGCCTTGCCAAGTTATGTGACAGAAACATACCAATTACGTAACCGTTAAGGCTCTTCCTTCCAATCAGAGACGTTCCAGTTCGTAACAGCAACAAAACCAGTTAAGAAGCGCAACTGTCACTTTTGACCTCCAAGAGCTCAAGATCGCCTCCAAGCAGGTGACCAGCATGTCGTCGGCCGCGCCCGCGAGCGACATCCAGGAAGCGAAGGTGCGTCCGCCCCATGCGCCTGATCTCCGCGTATCCTGCCGCGCAACGCGCGCTCGCAGCGGCGCCCTACACGCCGAGAAAATAGACAACAACGATTCATGCTAATCAGATCGAAATGGTGATACTTAATCATCAGATTAATAATGATTATTATTGTCTTGGTGCCACGCAGGAGGAGCCCCAGGAACCGCTGCTCAAGTACGAGCGCGTGGGCGGCCACTTCCACGCCATCTTCAAGGACGACTCGCTCAGCTGCGTCGCGCTGCACGTCAACTTCGTGTGCGCCGGGACGTACGGGGGCAACGTGCTGCTGCTGGATCTGGACGGCCGCTTCATCCGGCGCCTGCACCAGCACTACAAGAAGGTCAACCAAGTGTGCATCGATGAGACGGGCCAGGTACCAAGTCACGAGGAATGGCAGGGAGGCGGGAGCTGGAAGTTCTGACGGCCTTTTTATCTATTGGGTCTTCACGCAGTTCATCGCGTCCTGCTCGGACGACGGAACGGTGGCTGTGTACACGCTGTTCCCGGCGGCGCCCTCGGGTGCTGGTAGTGGGGACATCAGCGGACACAAACATGCTAGCAACCAGGGCAAGGACGTGGCGAGGCAGATCTCCGTGTCCAGCACTGGGGGAGAGGTGAACATCTACAATTACTTCAGCGCCGTGTACGCGGTCCAGCTGGAGGACAAGTACGCCATGAAGCGCGAGAAGAGCTTCGCGTGCGGCGGCGTGGGGGGGCAGCTGATCATCAACAAGAAGGGGTGGATCATTGACAAGGAGAGCACGGTGCACGAAGGAGAGGGGCCCGTGCAGCTCATTCGCTGGAAAGAAGGACTGGTTGCGTGGGCTAATGACTGGGGAGTGAAAGTATACGACGCGGACAATGATCAGCGTGTGACGTATATTGAGCGGCCACCAAATTGCCCGCCGATGGAACTTTGTCGCTGCCATCTTGAGTGGCAGGGAAGTGACGTGCTGCTTGTAGCGTGGGCGCACACGCTGCGGGTCGTGACTTTCAAGAAGGGGCACTCAGGACAGCCAGGATCGCCTACGTCGGCTGCTGCACTGGACGCTGTGGAGAATTCAGGCGGATCCATTACAGCGGAGGTGGTGGCGCTCCTAACGTTTGACTTTTTCGTTGCAGGAATTAGTCCTTGGGGTGGTGGCTCGGTCGTGTCGGTGCTGGCATTCAGACCTCCAGGGTCTGGGTCATCGTCCACTGGGCCGTCTCAGGGAAAATCGACCAAAATTGAAGGCGAAGGTGAGAGTGGCGAAATGCCGTACCCTGAGGTTCACGTTGTGCGACTGGATGGTAAGCAAGTTAGTGCAGACTTGCTGAACCTCAAGGGCTACCAGCGTCTACGTGCGTCAGATTATATGATGCCTACTCTACGCTACGCACACGCGCAGCAGGCGAATTTGGAGTCGACCGATCCGTCCTCAATCTATGATGCAGGCTATGGACAACTTTCTTATGTGTGCACTCCGAAAGACGTTGTCATATGTCGCTTACGTGACGCCGACGACCGCGTGCAATGGGCACTGGCACGAAAACAATATGCTAGAGCACTTGATGTGGCCCTCCATGATCCACGTGCTCTTCGACGTGTTGTGCTCACCGACGTAATGGAGACCTACCTTGGTGATTTGTTGCGCCAGAAGAAGTTCCAGAAGACTGCTGAGGAGATTCATCGGCTTTTTACAGGTGGAGGTGAAGAATACGAGAAATCGTGGGAAAAATACGTGTATGTATTTGCCCAGCGCGGGCAACTGAGTGCAATCGCGCGCTACATGCCAACAACGAATCCTAGGTTGCCTAAAGTGCAGTATGAAATGGTGTTGAAGCATTTCTTGGATTCAGATCCGGGTCAACTGCTGGAGCTTATTCGAAAATGGCCTAAACCTAGGCGACAGGATACCCCTGCAGTGAAACAGCAATCGGGTGGAGGCGTCTCTGCTGTTGCACCCGAGTATACTGAGATGACACATGTGTTTGAGCCACTGTATGACGCTCAGGCATGGATCAACCAGCTAGAAACGGTGGTGCGTCGCCGACGCATCGCCGAAGCAGATGCTGATCGATTGAGCGTGGAAACAATGTACCTGATGGAGGCTCTAGCGGAGCTTTACACAGCGACAGAGCAGTATGACCAGGCGTTGCGCATTTACCTAAGCCAAGGCGAGTTTTGCTCGAACAAGGACTTTGCCTTCAAGCTAATTACCGAGCACCAGCTGTGGTCACTTGTTGCCAATAAGGTTGTAAACCTCATGCGCATTGATAAGGCGATCGCAGTGCGCATGCTGGTCAATCAGACGGAGCAGCTCAAGATCAGTGACATTGTTACTCAACTCGAAGGCGAGCCCGAGTTGCTGCATACGTACCTGCACGAACTTGTCTCGCACCGCTTGGGCGAGTACAATTCGGAGATTTATTCCGCATTGCACGAAAAACAAGTTGCGCTATATGCCGAGTTTGCGCCGGATTTCCTGCTGAAATTTTTGCAGACAAGCAATTTTGTACCGTTGGAGAAGGTAAGGAACGCGTTTGCATGCCCTGCAATGGAGTTTCTAATTTTCTTGGCTCTGCTTTGGATTTCTAGGCCTACAAGTACTGTAGTGAGCACACCCCACCTCTTTGGGACACGATGATTTACATCCTTGGTCGTATGGGACAGCACAAGAAGGCTCTCGACTTAATTTTGACGCAGCGTGGCGACATTAACCAGGCCATACAGTTTGTGCAGGAGCACGACGAAGGCCTGTGGGACTACCTCATTGATCTCAGTCTTACCAGCAAAGACAACGTGGAGGAGCTGCTGAAGTTTGCTTCGCAGCACAAGATCGACCCGATTAAGCTGATTCGCAAGGTACGCTGCATGCTCGCGACGACACCTGCCAAGTCATCGATCTCACGTTTGGACTGCATGTGTGACACAGATTCCAGATGACATGGAGATCGAAAACCTGAAGCAGAAGCTAATTGCAATCATCATCAACTACCGCCTCCAGGTATGCAACCTGTTTCACGAAGCGCTGCAAACGCAGTTTGGGACGTTGGCACTCACTTTCTGCTTCTTTTGTTGTCTCCAGCAAAATCTGTGCGTGGGCTCACGCAAGGTGTTCGACAACGACCGCGTGGAGCTGCTCCACCGTCAGGTGGCCGCGCACAAGCGTGGGCGGCGCGTGGCGGCGAAGAAGACGTGCGCAATTTGCAGCGAGCTGCTGCGCGCGCCGTCATCCGGCATGGAAACGGTGCACGCGTGCGTCTTCGAGTGCGGCCACTGCTACCACCTGCCGTGCCTCGAGGAGAAGATGCGCATGTGGAGGAGCGCCGAAGCCGTCGAGTCAGGCGACTTAATCCGCACGCTGGGGTGCTTCGTCTGCGACCACAGCACGCGCGCGTACGCGCGCTCGGGCGACTTCAACCAGCAGATCGCGGCGCTGACCGCCGCGCCAGCTCGCGGGGTCACGGAGGACCAGCTGCAGCGCGCCAAGGACAACCTGCTGACCATGGCGAGCGTCGCGGAGTAGACGTACGTACGTACGTACGTCCATCACTGTGATGCGCATCCCCCCAATATATATATCGGCTGACTCATCGTGAGTTTCCACGGCGCCTCTTGTTCGTCACTGTAAGTACCTGGCCCCTGTCCTGCGTCCCTGCGAGTCGTGCGCTGAGCTGTCGCCGCCGTCCGCTCCCGTGCCTGCCAACTCGACGACACAACAGACAGCCAGAGTCACACGGTGTCAAGTCCCCAAATTCGCATGATATTTTATTTATCGGACGCCATCGCTGAGGCCCGAGAAACAAGCTCCGCGGCGTCGGCTCCGCGGCGGAACGTCCGCCGGCCGCGGAGAGCCAAGCGCACGACGCTCGGTCGACGACACGCGGCTACTCAACAGAGAGAATCGAAGCAGTAGCTTACTCCTCGTCCTCCTCGCCACCGGCGGCAGCGCGCTGGGCGGCGCGGCGGCGGGCGACGCGGCCGGGGCGGCCCTGGCCGTAGGGCGAGGTGACGGCGAAGTCGATGTGCTTCTCCGAGTCCATGCGCACGAGGAACGAGGGCACGTCCACGAGCTGCTTGCCCACGCGGATGTGGCGCTGCTTGATCAGCACGCGCGCGTGGTGGATCGACTTGGCCAGGTTCTGCTTGAAGACCTTGGTCTGCAGGCGGCGCTCCAGCAGCTTCTGCACGTTCAGGCGCAGCACGAAGTCCAGCTCGTTCTCGTCCTCGGCCAGCATGCCGAAGCGCTTGAGGCGGCGCAGCAGCGCCGAGCCCTCGAAGATGCGCTTGGGGTCCTTGGGGTCCAGCGTCAGCAGCTCGCGCGCGGCCTTGCGCAGCTTGGACAGCGCGTACTGCACGCGCCAGATCTCGCGCTTGCAGCGAAGTCCGTACTCGCCCAGCAGCTTGAGCTCCTGGTCCAGACGCTCCTTCTCGAAGGCGCGCGAGGGCGTGCGGTACGTCTTGCGGTAGTTGCGGTGGCGCGAGATCTTGGGCATTTTTTTCTCGACGAGGGGCGACTTCTGTCGGTCAGGCGAATGCGATGGGAGTGGACACGGCGGGCGCTCGGGCGGGGCGGAGCCCCCAAGGCCGCTGGCCACCAATATCCGCCAGCCAATCGCTGCGCCGGCGCCGAAACTAGCGGCCACTCGGGGACCCAAAACACGGCGCCCCGCCGAAAACAACCCCACTGGACGCGCGAGGGAGCCGAAAATAAGCCGCCCAGATACTGGACGAGAGAGAAATGGGGGGGGTTAGGGGCGAGACCTCGACTTCCAGGACAGCAACCTGGAACTTCCAGGCTGGAAGGTACTGAATTAGGACAAACAGCAAGCCGCATGGGGCGAGCTTCCACTTCTTCTTCGTCATGGCGACGGATGGCCCCACCCAGATACGTTTCGGCGTCTGCCTTGGAATGGGAGCTGGAAATTTGGACGGCCAGCGACACAGCTGTAAGAATATTGCTACATGTACAATCTTGAATCCAAACTTCCAGCACCCTTCACCGCCACGGCTTCATTTACCTGTGCTTCCTTGGACGGTGGTACTGAGCTCAGCGCTAGTAGCTGCAGCTCCTTTGGTGTTGCCGCCACCGCCCCAGCAGTCGATTGCCGTCCACCAAAAGCTCAAAATTAAGCGTGCAGCGGTGAAGAACACCATTAAGACAAAATCACTCGAGTATCGCCATGCCTTTCGGCTTCTGGGCCAAGTGTTTCACCTCCAGGTCAGCATCAAACACATTGGTCAGCTGTTCCAGCGCAATGGCGAAGCTTGAGACCCAGCGCTTGTCGACCGTGATTGGAATCACGAAATTCAGGTCCATATCGCATCTGAAGGTACCGTTGGACAACGGCGTCGACCACCTATGAATCTACCGCGTAGGACCCCAGTCCGATGTAGTAATTTGCTGTCGAAATCTTGGCGAAAATTGGGGCAACATTCTTCTTGCATAGTTCAGCACAGGGAATCGCATACACAGCGCGAATCTATGGCCAAATGCATGCCCATTGACATCGCTCATCGCTACCACAGGTTTTGCGACCGAGTACGCGGCCTCATCAAAAGCGGGCGCTCACGCAACTTCCACAAGAACTGTACCATGTACTTCGGCGGGGTGCTCGTAGCGTGCACCTTGGGCCTCCTCTTCCTCCTAGACTGAGCAAATACATGTACTGGGGATAGCTCAGCAGCAGCAGGCGTCGTTGCTGTCCAAATAGCCCATGTAGACGAGAAAATCGTCGACGCAACCGAGGACGGCAGCGTCGCGACAGCGGTCAGCCCATTCCGCTGCATCCTGCCAGCACACCGCGTCGTCGCAGGAGTCGGCCCAGATTCAAGCGACGTCATTGCAGCAGCGCGCCACATGAGTTTGTCACCCACCGCAGACCACTTGTCTTGAAGCGCCTACATTCCCTCATCTAGTCGTCCACTCGGGCGGAACGCCCAGTCGTCGGGGCTCTGCAGTCAACTGGCGCCGTTGAGGACGAACTCAGCGCGGGGATTTCCAACGTGACCTCATCGATGAAGGGCGATGAGCACGGCAATATCAAACGCATGCGCCGGTTCTCGTCGATATAGCAGCGGCGAGGTTGCTGCGGCTGCGGGCACGCGTCACCTCGGCAGGCAGTTGCAGTTAGGAGCGTGTCCAGATCCGCAGTCGAGTGTCGGTATTACCGATATCTGTTTCCACAGGGGGAGGGTATTTGTACCACTGGGAGCGGTACATGACCCCCAACGAGTGGCTCGCCTCGGGAGCCACACAGACTTTCGCGCTTGGAAGGGGAAGCAGTCATGGAGAAGGGCAAGGCCGCGATGGAGAACATGAAGAACATGAAGATGCCGCCCGGCAGCAAGGGCCCCGTGGCGGCGCTGGCCAAGGTGGCGGTGTTCACGGGCGCGGCCATCTACGGCGCCTACATGTCCATCTACAACGTGCCGCCTGGACACCGCGCCGTGGTCTACAGCCGCATCGACGGCGTGGGCCACCAGGTGATCGAGCAGGGCACGCACTTCCTCATCCCGTGGCTGCAGCGCCCGCTGATCATGGACGTGCGCACGCGCCCGCGCACCTACGCGTCGCTCACGGGCACCAAGGACCTGCAGATGATCAACATCTCCATCCGTGTGCTGTCCAAGCCCGACCGCTCGCGCCTGCAGTGGCTGTACCAGAACCTCGGCCTGGGTGCGTCGGATGCAGTGCACAAAGGATAGCGAGGGGGGGGAGGAAATTGACTCGGGGTGTGTGTTGCAGACTATGACGACAAAGTGCTGCCCTCGATCGTGAACGAGGTGGCCAAGCAGGTGGTGGCCCAGTTCACGGCCGCCGAGCTGATCTTCCAGCGTGACCACGTCAGCCGTCTCATTATCGAGAACCTGGTACATGCCGTTGTTGCTGGACGAACTGCAGGGTGGGAGGATACGCGGTGACTGACTATTTCCTTGCGGGGGATCTTTTTGTCACGCCGAGCAGAAGCGTCGCGCGGACCGCTTCGCCATCATGCTGGAGGATGTGTCGATCATCCACCTGACCTTCGGCGCCGAGTACACGGCCGCTATCGAGGCCAAGCAGGTGGCCCAGCAGGACGCCGAGCGTGCCCGCTTCATCGTGGAGCGCGCCATCCAGGAGAAGAAGAGTACGGTCATCCGCGCTCTCGGTGTGTCCAAGTCGGCCGAGCTGGTCGGCGAGGCCATCAAGAACAACCCGGCCTTCGTGCAGCTGCGTCGCCTGGACGCCGCCAAGGAGATCGCCACGGTCATCTCGCGCTCGGCCAACAAGGTGTACCTGAACTCGGACTCGCTGCTGCTCAACATCCTGCACGACACCCAGCAGTCGTACGTGTCGACTGCCCCGAATCTGCGTTGACGAGCGAGCAGAAGTCGTCTAAACTAACTCGTGTCGGTGCTCGTACTTGGCAGGTACGGCAAGAAGAAATAAGTTGGCGTCGGCGTGTGCAGTGGAGCGCCAGGACGAGGTCGTCCGAGCGGCGTGGGTCGGTCTCTTTTAGTATGCGGCAGTAGGTCCCCGATAGCGATGGCAGGTTAAAAGTCGAACACGAAGGACCAGGCCGCAATAAGGTCGGCCCATGCATTTGGTACCCGCAAAGCCCCATCCATCAGTTAACGTTGCGTCTGTCGTTCTCGAATGATCGCTGCTCTTTGATGGGTGTGACACACCAACCCCTCGCATAAAACCTCACGCCATGACTGTCCCGAGGTTTTTCCCCTGGCCCACCCTGGCTGGCCCTTGTCAGCCCTAGAAGCGCAAGCCGAGACGGACGTCGGCGTCGCCTCCTCCTCCTCCTCCGCCTCCTCCGCCTCCTCCGCCGCCGCCCACTAGCGCAACCGACAGCATGAGCAGCAGCAGCTGGAACTCGGACGACCGGTGGCAGGACGCGGGCGCGTCGTCGTCGGGCACGGGCTTCGACTCGAGCGCCACCAGCGGCCTCGAGTTCCCCGTGCTGCCCACGATCCCGTCGGGCAGCATCGACATGGGCGCCATCGCCCCCGTGTTCGGCGTGGCCTCGTACGACGACGACGCCGACTACTTGGACTACGACAAGGCCGGCCGCCCCTTCATGGAGCAGATGAGCGGCTCGTGCGGCACCGCCTACTTCTCGGGCATCATCGGCGGCGGCGCGTACGGCGCGCTCCAGGGCTTCTCGCGCTCGCCCAGCTCCAAGTTCAAGATCCGCATGAACTCGCTCATGAACGGCGCGGCCACGCGCGGCTCCAAGGCCGGCAACGCGCTCGGCTGTCTCGGTGCGGCCCGCAGCTCATGTAGTTGAATGCCGTAGCTGGTGAACTGACGTTTCTGGTGATGTGCGACGCGTTCCGGTGCTGCAGCTATGATCTACAAGGCCTTCGAGTACGTGGCGGACTCGGCCGAGATCGAGAACATCGTCAAGTTCGACCAGGTGACGCCGATCCTGGCGTCCGCGGCCACGGGCGTGTTCTACAAGTCCACGGCCGGCCCCAAGGCCATGGTGCTGGCCGGCGCGCTCGGAGCGGGCCTCATGACGGTGGTGCAGTTCGGCATCAAGCCCTTCTACCCGCGGCTGTAGACGCCCACCCTTGGGCGTGGTGCTGCTGCAGGCTTTTTGGCATCGTCAGCGAGCGGAGCCGCGCGGTCCAGTCGACTGGAGCACGCAAGCCCAGCGCGGACGAGCCATGCAGCAGACTCGCTGGACAGCGCCGCCTCCGGTTGGGAAGAGGGTGTGGGAGCACTGCACATGCATGCTCCGCCGGATCGCAGGACAGAGATAGTTAGAGGACAGGCCCACGGCGAGCTACTGCAGCAGAGCCGGCTACGGAGGACCACGCGGACGTGCATATGTAAGTAATAGTACAGCGGATTTCCATCTCACCAGCAAGGCAGGCGTCCGTCCCGCAGTGTCCATCTCTCATCTCCTCGAAACGTCCACCTTCCTGCGTTTCCAGTCCCAGTTGAACCTCTCCAATCTCATATTTCACGTCCACGTCCACCACGAACCTCTCTCCCGTCACTTTCCTTCCCGCCATCTTTTTTTTTTTTTCCCGCGCTGATTTGTTCAAATTCAAACCGACACACGCGCGCCATGCAGACGTACGCGCTGGAGCTGCACGCGCTGCGCGCGGAGCTGCAGAGATCGCTGGCGCGTCTGGGGCTGGAGCCCACGAGTCCGCAGGGCGGCGGCGCCTGCGCCCCAGCCGCGGGGACGCGCGTGTCGCGCTGGGACCGGCAGCAGCTGCGGCGCGAGGTGGCGGCGGCCTCCGCGCGCCGCCGGGAGCTTGAGCGCCAGCTGCAGCGCGAGATGCGCGGCGAGCGCAGCCAATCGGAGCACGCGGAGGGCCGCCGCGCCGCGTGGCGCGCCGCCATCCGCGAGCTGCAGCAGCAGCGCGCGCAGATCCAGCGGCAGATGGAGCAGGACGCGGCAGGAGGTGGAGAAGAAGTGGAGGAAGGAGAAGAAGATGGAGGAGAAGCAGGAGACGAAAATTTTGCAGAGCACGAGAGGGGCGCGACGGGGCCACACGTGGTGCTGAGTAGCGCCGACGCCGTGTCGGAGACGCAGTATTCCATCGGAGGGGTGGTGACGCTGGAGCCGCTGGCTTCGACGCACGCGCCGGCTTCGAGGGTGGAAGTGTCCTTTCGGCCTGTCGTTGAAGCTCCTGCTCCTGCTCCTCTTGGTGCTGCTCCAGCTCCTGCTCCTCCTACTGCTGCCGTGGGTTCGGAGGTGCCAGCGTACAGGGTGGAGGATTTTCGGAGGATGGTCGCAAGGAACACGCCCGACGCGTTGAACGATGTGTTTTCGTTGCAGTTGAAATTCGCGGAGACGATGTTGAAGTTAGAGAAGTCGGTGCAAGTGAGGGATGAGTTGCTACGTCACGGCGGCACGACGGGATCAAGGTACAGGAGGGAGCAGGACGGTCAGGAGAATGATGTAGGTCGGCAGCGGAATCGGAGGCATCGTAAGCGGTCGTTTGAAAGCGGCTCAAGTAGTGATACGAGCGTGGAGTACCGAGAAATTCAGAGTGGGGAGTCGTTCAGCTCGAGCGCGTACTCGTTTTCGTCGCTGGGTTCGATACCGCGACGGGGACAAATGATTCGGGTGAAATATCCGAATTTTGGGGTGTCGAGAGCAACTACGGCGGAAACGTTGGCACCATCCTCATCAGGTGTAGATAACGGAGTTGGCTTGGCGATGACCGGAGCAGTTCCACCGATCTCATCTGGTACCACATCGACGCTATCACAACAGGCTTCATCGCCAGATACTCTTCGAGACACAGCAGCAGATACTGTCCATGAAGCTCCACACGCACCGATCGATGAACGGCCAAAAGAAAATCCCAGTACACCCACAACTGGTAGCAGTGTGACGACTCCGAGTACAGGGAGTGACCAGAAATCTTCTGCCTCGTCATCTAAGCAGGTTCGCTTTGGCGATGATGCGTACTCCACCCCTGTCCTCGCTCGCAAGTTCAATTTCGATGGATTTTCAATCGATGAGGAAGAGGATGAAGAGAAAGAGGAAGAGAGTATCCTGAGTTTCCTGGGTGGGTCCAGCGTCACTAGCTCTGAGTTAAATAATGCCTCTTTCCTGCGAGCGTTTGATCGTTTCCGTCGCGAATTGAATGCCCCCAGGCATCATTCGCTTGTGGAATCACCTCTGCAGCAACCTCTGGCTAGAAAACTCTTTTCTGTGACGAGTTTGGCTTCAGAAGATGCCCCACTTGCGTCTAACAATACAGCGCTTGTATTGTCTAAATCTGATGCAGAAGACCAAAATGCCCAGTTTCGAGGCCTTGATGGTTTGAGTGTCGAAGAGTTGCAAGAGAGGCGTAGACAACTTTGTCTCGACATCCAGGCTGTAAGTGCTCAGCTCGTACTAAATGTTGGTGGGACGCAGGATAGGACACAGGGTTCAGAGAGTACTAAAGAACGTTTGATGGCATTGCGAGATGAACTCAAAGCTGTCGAGATCTTATGTAAAATGTAAAGTTTAGCTTAAGCACCATAAAAATCTGAGCCCTGGGATTATCGGTGAGTGCATGGATTGAGAAATTGTGGTCTGAAATCTGATATGCCTTTGAGTGGCGATTTAACAAAACACTGCAATGCGGTGTGGCATCAGCGGATATTGTCTGACAAATCAATTAATAAGGCGAACAAATTTGCTATGCTGAAGTATTTTGTTGCTCGTATCGCGCAAATGAGCATTAGAACGACAAAGTGCCCCAACTTGATTGATACTTCGAAGTATCAACGAAATGGGCGATAAGTGCTGGTTTCACTGACTTCTCAACAAGTGTATTTCTTTCAGTCACGAAGCAAGGTTTCTGCTGCAGATCTACTGAAGTATGACCACAGTTTTACCACAGTTTTGCCCACAGTTTTGTAAAGCCCGAAGAGGTTGAACTTACCCTTGTGGCCAATTTACTGGCAACTCAAGTCATTGTTGACGCTGCCCACAGCAGGTCCCGCCGAGCGCGTAACGCGAGGCACCAACGACGGGTACGTTTTCTACCATCATTATAAATGAAGTGGTAGGTGGCGCCTGGTCCTGCCTTACTACCGCTCGAGTATTACAGCCAGGGGATCCGAACAATAGAGCGTAACAAAAATATAGGAAAGCATCCAGAACGTCATCGGGCATGTCCTGCTCGAAGCTATCAACAATGCAATAATGTATTTCGGAGAAAGACTGTTTCATTCGTAATTATTTACAGAACAGAACTCACCCGAATACCTCCCGCAACTAATTATGTAGTCAATTTTCTATTCAGAAGTGACGTTCACTGGGAAGGCCGCTGTTTAAAAGACAAGACGGTACCCCCAACGGTATCCTATCCTCTACAGTGTGGGCTATCCCAAAATTTTAGGGCTCCAGGCTCGGACTTTTTTAGGCCACGAATGCCAAATGCTTACTCTTTCTCAGTGAAGATGCTACAATTTTTCAAGACAAACCACGCGTACTGGGATGCCCGTTTTGCTGATATGTGCGTGTAGACCTTTGTGCACAGCTAGGGTAACGGTACAATATACATGATATACCGCGTTAGCGCCCTAATTGATTTTTTTCACGCTCCCCTTAAAATAAGGATCTCCAACGCCGTTCCGCGATTTATTTTGTTGCTTTCATTCAGATATCGAGAAATGATAGTTTTGGAGTCCCTGATTACAACAAAAGTGATCTTTTGTTGCAATGCAGGATCATAACCAACCATGTGCGAGTGCATGACGTAGCAATACAGTAGATCGTGGCTGCTGTAGTAATACGGTATGAAGTATTACCATTTACAGTACTGCGAAGCCCTGGGCTACGTGCAGCACAGTTTGCAGAATCTCCACAGCAAGCATATTTTGGAGGTTGCCTCCTCCGGGAGGCGAATAGCACTGGTTTACATCGAAGCTGATTGTGAGACTTCAGAGTATTGAGAGATCTACGACTTAATGGTTCAATTACCTATTATAGCGACGACATGCCGCTATTACAACGATGAAGGGGAAATGGAAAACCAAATGCGCGCAGATCAGGTACAGTTCCTCATAAGTACGACTCGTACTTAATTGGCGCCCCTTCAACGTAGAAACGCTTCGTAACAAGGTTACGCTGGGTTACGCCCGCGAAACCGTAACCAGTCGTTCGCAAGGCATTCATCCATCACCATTATCCAAGAGTCCGTCCAAGGCGCAAGAGTCGACGGATCTGTTTGCGATGGCCAAACTGGAGGAGCAGGAGGCGGCCGCGGCCCCGGAGGTCGAGGAGGACGTCAACATGGCGGACGCCGAGCACAGTGGCGAGGTCGCTGCCAGCGGGGGCGACGCCAGCGGTAAGAGCAAGAAGAAGAAAAAGAAGAACAAAAAGAAGAAGAGCAAGGCCGCGGGCGCGTCGTCGGCCGGCTCCAAGCCCGCGCCTTTCCGCGGCGTCTCGGGCTTCACGGACAGCTACGTGGCCGTGGGCCAGACGGAGCCGCCCACGATCCCCATCGAGAAGCTCTTCCCGGACGGCCACTACCCCGTGGGCGAGATCCAGGAGCACCCCGGCGACTTCAACACGTTCCGCACCACGAGCGAGGAGAAGCGTGCGCTGGACCGCGCGCAGGAGGATTTGTACGAGACCGTGCGCCACGCCGCCGAGGTGCACCGCCACGTGCGCAAGTTCGCGCAGAGCATCATGAAGCCCGGCATCAAGCTTATCGACATGTGCACGCAGCTGGAGAACAAGAACCGCGAGCTCGTGGTCGAGGCCGGCTTTGCTGTACGTTTGCATACCGTTTTCCGGACACGTGCTTGATGGGAGTTTTCCTGACTGTTTTGTTACGATTGTGCTGATGGGGACTCACTTGGCAGCGCGGTATTGGTTTCCCGACCGGATGCTCGCTGAACCACGTTGCGGCGCACTACACGCCCAACTCGGGCGACGACACGGTGTTGTCGTACGGCGACGTGATGAAGGTGGACTTCGGTACGCAAATCAACGGACGCATCATCGACAGTGCGTGGACCGTTGCCTTCGACCCTCAGTTTGACCCGTTGTTGGAGGCTGCCAAGGCGGCGACGAACGCTGGTATTGCCAGCGCCGGTATTGACGCACGTCTGGGAGAGATCGGCGGTGACATCCAGGAAGTGATGGAGTCGTTCGAAGTGACCATCGATGGCAAGACGTATCCGGTGAAGTCGATCCGCAACCTGAACGGCCACTCCATTGGCCCCTACCAGATCCACGCCGGAAAGAGTGTGCCGATTGTGAAGACAGAGGACCAGACCAAAATGGAGGAAGGCGAGATTTTTGCCATTGAAACGTTCAACACCACCGGCCGCGGTTATGTTGTTGAGGACGGCGAGTGTTCGCACTACGCCAAGGCCTTCGACGCCCCCCACGTGCCTCTGCGTCTACCACGCGCGAAAAAGCTTCTCGGTCACATTACGCGCACGTTCGGCACGCTGCCGTGGTGCCGCCGATGGATCGAGCGCGAGGACGGCGGTTCGGCTACGATTAACCCCAAGGGTGCCAAGCAGGAGAAGTACCTGATGGCTCTTAAGAACCTGGTGGACACGGGCATCGTCACGGCATACCCCCCTCTTGTTGATGTGAAAGGCAGCTACACGGCACAGTACGAGCACACGATCATCCTGCGCCCTACATGCAAGGAAGTTGTGTCTCGCGGCGACGACTACTAGATTCAACCCTTAGCTTCTTTTACTGCGGCGTGAAGACGTTGATGCAGGTGATGATGCACCTCCAGCAAGTCGTTTTTCCAGTTGGCGTTTATCGCGGACAGCTTGCGCATATTTGTACTTGAGATCTTCAATTTCCTCAAAGAAGTCCTCATCAAACGCCGCTAATTCATTGGTCAGCTTCGTATTCTCGTCTTCCAGCTCCAGGATATGAGTTTGTAGCTCTTTGATACGCTCTTCTTGCTCTTGCTTGATTTGTTCATCTTCTTCAGCAGAGGCTACACTGGCGTGTTGTTCCAGCCGCAGCTCGAGCAGAAGCACTTGGTGCCGTAACTCAGCCAACTCCTCCTCCCCTTTCAGCAATTTTTGGTCCTTTTCTTGAAGTAGAAGCTCAAGCGCACCGCTTTCATTTTTTGTTGAATTCGATGAAGCCGTCTTGGCACGAAGTTTTTGCTGAAGTTTCAACTTGTCTTTTTTCAGATCGCTACTTTCAAGCTGCATTTTTTCCAGCTGAGTCTCAAGGCGCCCTCGAGCTTCCTTATGTTCTTTTAGCTTGCGCCGCAACGCATCTACTCGCTCTGGAGAAATCAGCGACTGCTTGGCAGCTGCTTTCTTGAGTTTTTCGTTTTCTGCACGCAACTTTTCGATCACCTTTTTCATGTTTTCGATCACCTCTTCAAGCTCAAGGCGTTCTTGTGTCGCCCACGCAGAGCCTCTGATCGCACCAAAACCTCCTTTAGCAGCACGACGCAGCTTTAGTGCGTCGTTGCTACTAGGCGACCCGCCACTACGCTGATTTTTTCGTTGAAGCCGTCGATACTCAAGTCGTAGGCTTTCAACTTCCAGCTCAAGCTCAAGCAATTTAGTGTCTTTTGCCACCATTTCCTGTTCCTTATTACGTAGTTCGTCCCCCAGTGCAACAAGCTCCTCTCGAATTTCTTGCCCCACGAGGAACTGTTGCTCTTCGCGTTGTAGTCGTGAGTTAGGCCCTTGTCCTTTTGCGTCATCAGCGTCGTTGTCGTTATCATCATCATTTGAGGACACACCATGTTGTACAAGACGCCGACGAAGACGCTGCAATTGGGCTTCGTACTTTTCCATTTGTGCAGTAAACGATTCTTCCCACTCCTTGCGCTTCAGCGCTAGCGTCTCCTGTAGGAAAGCATTTTGACGCTCCAAGTCTTCCAGTTGTTGCTTGGATGACGCAGGGGCAACTGGTAGCACAGCACTTCCTTGCATCAAACGTTCCTTCTCAAATTTTGCCTGCTGCGACTGCATCTCAGACTCCAACTTTGATATTCGCTCATTGCAACGCTCGAGCTCGCTATCTTTACTGGCCACCTCAGCTTGTCTCTCTTTGAGGCGCAGCATTAAAATATCGACACGGCGCTGTAACTTGCGCTCTCCATCCAACTTCTCGCGCTTCGTCTTCTCATCAGTTACACCTGTCGGTGCCGGTGCTGCGTGAGTGGCTGATTCCCGTAATGCAAGATTTTGGGCCTGTAGAAGTTTAATTTTCTTCTCCAGTTCTTCCACAGCTCTCGCTTCACTCACCACTTTTTCTTTTAGCAGTCGCTTTAGACGCTCAACTTCCTCCTTTAGTATGTGAATGTCGGCCTCCGAGGTATTTTCCTTTTCTTCTTTCTCCTCATTTTCAAGTTTCTTCTTTCGTCGCTGCTGTTGGTCATGCTTTTTCTTCATTATGACAATCTTTTCCTGAAGCAATTGCACTTGGCTTTGCAGACGTGTCTTCTCCCCACGCCATTCATCTTCTTCCTCCTCGCGCTGTTCTTTCTCTCTCCGCTTCCGAGCACTGAAGTCTCGATTCATTGCATGTTGTGCTTTAGAAATCTCGATAGCGTGGCGATCTTCGGCCTTGAGAAACTCCTCCTTCAACTTGATAATTGCATCGCGCAGTAGCTTCAGCTTTTCCTCCTTCTTCGCGATGTCATGCTTGACGAAAGCGACTTGGTTCTCTAACTTTTGGCTATGCTTCTCGCATTCTGCAACCTTCTCTTTCAGCAGTACGATTTCCTCTAATGCTTCACCCGCACGAGCCTCAGCGAGATCCCTTTCATTTTGTAGGACTTTCTGTTCCATGTTAAGCTCACGGATAGACTGTTTAGCACCCTCCAACGCCACCTCAGCTTGCTTCCACTCCTGTAGAACATGATCATGCCGCTCTTGCGCAGCTTGTAAGGCTTGCTTACTCTTGCCAGAGCGCTCCATGCTGCTGATAGTAGTCATGGCCTCTTTCAGCTGACCAATCATGCGTTGGTTTTCCTCATAAAGCTTTTTGTTTAGTTGGGTAGTCTCCAATCGATCCTGAGCCTTATCCTGGGCACTCGAAGCTCGTACAACCGCAAGCTTACGCTGATACTCGTTAATTAGCGTATTCTTTTCCTCGACGAGCTGCTTCAAACTCGCTATAGTCGCCTGAGCGGCCTGCTGCAGTTCGGCCTGATCCTTTTCATATAACCCTACTTTTTGTCGCATCAACGGAGAATGGCTAGAACCGTGTTCCGATTCACGCTGGTTATCAGACACTCTTTTTTCTCCGTTTGTAATACCTGATCGAGCATACTGCAATTCCAACTCCAGATCTTCGCATTTGCAGCGAATTTCACGCTTCTCCGACTCCAGCACTCCATTTATTCGTAGCAACTCGGAAACACGAGATTGAATGGCCTCGAGTTGGCGCATGAGATCTCCATTCAGCGTCTTCATCTCACTCAGCTCTCGCTGAAAGCGAATTTCCTTCTCTTTCGAGGCTGTTGCCTTTGCTGCTTCAAGCTGACCCATGAGCAATCGCTCTCGAGTTTCTAGCGCGTCTACTCGGCTTTTCAAGCGGCCAACCTCGCCTTGGTTACCACGCTGCTGCTTAGGTTCAAATAAAGGCAGTTGCGTTTGTTTATCCTCCAAGTCTTTCTCCAGTTGCTTACGACGCTGGTGTTCGACTAGTATTTCATCTTCTAGGGCGTCCAAACGCTTCCGGAAAGCTTCCCACTTAGTGTTTCGCGCTGTCCAGTCCCGCTCATTAACTTGCCCTATCGCATTCTCCAGAATTTGAGTCTTGTCACTAAACTTTTCGCGGATTGCAGATAATTCTTGGGCTTTTTTCTCCATATCAAGCTCAAGTCGTTGATTTTTCAAAAGTGTCTGCTGTTGTGTTTCCGTTACCAGGTCGTATTGCACCAGGAACTGCTGATAGGTTGCCTTAATCTGCATCAACTGATGTTGAAGCTCTCCTACAATCGCGTGGTCCTCCGAAGAGGCCATCAAGTCGCGCAATTGTTCTTCTTGTTGCTCTCGGTTGCCTTGCTCCTGAGCTGCTCGCTTTGTTAGCACATTCGCTTGAGATGCTGCTAATGAAGCGATGTCCTTGTACTTAGCGCATTCAAGTGCAAGACTTTCATAAAGTTGCTCGACCTCATTAATTCTCTCGTATAATAGGGTATTTTCATGGCGTAGTTCGTTGTCGTCCTTAGGCCCCAGTGTGGACACGGAGCTTTGCACCAACTCATCATTAGTTAGTAATGCAGCTCGATTGGATTCTTCGAGCTCCTTCACACGATCTATTTGTACCTGTAACTCACTTTCCAGCTGACCTATCCGATTCTGAAGTATGGCTGGGTCACAGGCGCTCTCATTACTTTCAGGACCATTTCTAGCATTTTTCTCTGCCTGCAATACCATGAGACTGTGCTGTGTTCGGCTCAGTTGTGCAGGTAAATCGTACATCTCTAGATACGTAGCATGAATTTTTGCATAGCTTTCACATAGTATGTTATACTTCTTCAAGACCTCAGTCATCGCACATTGTTGCTTGTGAGCAAAATCGCGTAAAACGCTCTTTTCCAGCGTTTTTTCCATGCGCTCAATCATTTCATCAGCTCCTTGTTTCCATGTTTCAAGATATAGAACCCGATACTTCAGCGTCTTTTCCATGTCACTCCACTCGCGTTGTAAGAGTTTATTGTGGTCTGCACTGCTACGCCACTCGTTATGAAGTTGCTGGTATTTCCGTTTAAGTCGTGCCTCATTCACTTCATAGGATGCAACTTTGCGTGTCAGCTCAATTACTTCTGACCGCAACCGTGCTTCGTTTCCGTTGATAAGCGCGTCGTTAGAAACTGTGATATTTTGCTCATTTTGAACACCAAGCATATGCATGCCAGCTTCGTAACGTTGGCATCTGATCTTGAAGTCCTTGTTTTCTTGTTTCTTCTCTTCCAGTTCATTGCGAAGTTTTATCTCTGCGTTGGCGTATCGCGCGTGCATCTGGAAGAAATGCTGGTACAAAATTGTGTGCTGGTCCATCAGTGACTGGAACACTTCTTCGTGCTGACGCAGTTGCTGGTGAAGTTCATCGTTATGAGCTTCCGTTGCTACTAGCTCGTCTAGACACACATTGAGCTCCCGTAGAAAATCAACCTGGTGAATCATTTCATCCTCGGTTTCAAAGGCAATGTTATCGACCGTCTCACGGAGTGGTGGTGAGTGTGGAGCTTTTGGGTTTTCCGAATCGTCTGGCTTCTTTTTGATGTCAGGAGCTGCAATCTTTGGAGATAAACATTCATTCCTAGGATCAGCATTAGCTGGCGCACTAGGTGGCACAGAGCCCGCCAATGAACCTGTCTGGGCTTGAAGTATTGCAAACTGTGCTTCTATTGCTTTTGCCACAACCAACGCAATACTATCAGCATGGTCAGTCCAGCCACCATTAGAATTAGAGTTACGTTCTAGATTCACATCTGGGTTAGATGATGGAGACGCTGTCGAGGACTGGTCGATTTGTTTTGGGGGCATCTTGTTCTTTTTCTTTGTGGTAGTAGTGTCTTCATCGCCAACTGTTGACGACATGACGCTATATTCTTTGTCTTCATCAGTTGCTTCTGTTTGAATATGGACTGTCATTTTCTTCCTCACCGCATGCGGCGAGGTTTGTGTTTCTGCATATACCTGGGTGTCGAGGTTGGCAACAGGTTTTTCTTTAGCAGCACCAAGTGCTTCATCGAGGTTTCCTGAAGAAATGTTTGCAGACACTACAGCCTTTTTACCGCTCATTTGCTCGCGTTCCTTTCGCAGTGACGCAATCTCAGCTCGTAAATGATAAATTACCCCCTCTTGTCGTTGGGACTTCGCCTTCGATGATTCAAGGGCACGTATCAATTCAACTCGACCACCCTCTGAAGTAGTGACGGGTTCAGCCATCGCCGGAGAAGGCTTCGCCTGTGCTATCTCCAACTCACTGCGAAGATGCTCGATATCTTTCAGCAAAAGCGCATTTTCTTCGTTCCTGATGTCAAGCTTTCTCTCGAGTTCCTCTATGGCATCCTGCTGGCCCTTTACACGTTGAAATGATTGTTCCACTTCGTCGCAAGTCCTTACAAAGTCACTATCAGTCTGCAAAAGATGTTTGGCTACTTCTGGCGCGTGCTTCACGCGATCAATAAACTCTTCAACGGCATTCCATTGTTCGGTGGTCAAGCCATGCTGCTCATAAAGCTTGTGGCCAGTTAAACGCGCTTGATCTCTTAGTTTCTGCAGGAAACGCAGCCTCTCAGCCTCTAGCTCGTGAATTTGAATTTCCATTTGCTTCATCACTGCTTGATTAATTGCTAGCTGCCCCTTTAAGTGATCTGCAACCACTAGATCATTGTACTCAAATGCAGCAGGTCTACCAACTTCAGCTTTCAAACGCTCGAACGAAACATGCAGCTTTCCAGCTGCGTCAACTTGTTCGTTGAGCTCTCGGCGCAGCTTCATATTCGTTTGCTGTTGCTGTTCAAGCTGCGCACGCAACTTCTTTTGATACTTGACCACGTCCTCCAGCCCAGCTTGCTGCTCATATTTAGCATTCCACTCTTCGGCTTCAACAAGTTGTTTCTCTAGTATACCCTGGCGGAGTTCCAAATCCTGTACGAGCTCGCGCTGTTCTCTCAGACGTCGCTTCATAGTTGCATTTTCCTGCTCGAGATCTTCCAACTTTGATTTCTGCTTTTGCAGTGCGGCCTGAACAGCACTCTCCACAACAGCATCAACATTCAAATGCTCTGCAAGACTCTCCAGGTCACTCTGCTGCTGTAGAATACGCTGGTTGAGCTCAAGGATAGTGCTCTTATCACGGATGCGCAATTCCTGCAACATGTCAAGTTGCTTTTCCAGAGCTTCCATGGTCGCACTAGCAGTACCGCGCACATCGTCCTCTTCTTCCTCTTGCACATCCTTCTTGCTCTCCTGGAATTGCTGTTGCTGCTGTTCATGCAGCATTTGCTGCTGCTTTAGCTTCCGTCGCAGTTCATCCAGCTCCGCAAGTAGCACGGCCTTGTCCATCTCAAATTTGGCCTTGGCGTCGTTCATCACGGCTTCCACGTCACTCTCGCGCTCGTCCATCTCGATCAGCTTGGCTTCCACACTCACCTTTTCCTGCTCGAGCTGCTCCGCCTTGTTGTGCAGCTGCGTGATCTCGAGCGTCTGTTCATCCACGGCGTCTCGGTACGCGTCCAGCTGGTCCTGCATCACCTGCATCGACGCCTGGTACTCCTGGACCTGCTCCGCCATCTTCTTGGCGGTTTCCTGCAGCTCTGCCGCCTCATCGCGGAGCTCCTCGTTCTCCTTCAACGCCGCGTACAGTTCACTGCGCTTGTCCTTGCTCTCCTCCTGCACCAACGCCGCCTGGCGCTCCGCCTTCAGACCTGCAGTGGCCTCCCTCTCCAGCTGCGCCTGCAGCTCCTGGAGCCTCGTCTCCAGCGCCTCGTTCTGCGTCTTCAAGGCGTCAACCTGCTGCTCCCCTGGCCCCGCCCTGGGCTGCTCGGGCGACGGCGCGACGGTCTTCTGCTCCGCGTCGCTCTGCAGCTTGTCCAGCGCCTGCTGCAGCTGCGCCGTGAGCGCCGCCACCGTCTCGTTGAGCCGCTGGATCTCCGCGTCCTTGAGCGTCGCCTGCTGCTGCGTCTGCAGCTCGCGCCCGGACGCGTCCGCGCGCAGCGCCGCCAGCTGCTCGTGGAGCTGCTCGCTCTCGCCCTCCAGCTCCAGCAGGTCCCCGCGCAGCAGCGCCAGCTCCTCGCGCAGCGCCGTGCAGTCCGCGCGCGCGCACCGCTCGTCGGGCGCCTCCATGGCTCGAGAGTGCGGAAAACCGACGCGAGTGCGGAACAGAGTGATGGTCGTTGCGGATGCCCCCCCCTGTCTAAGTCGATCGATCACTGGCCTTTCTCACGCGCCCAAAACCCCGTCCAACTCGTTGGCCCCAGGGGAGCCGCAGGTTCGGCCACTCATTCGTTGGGGTTTCTCCTGGTAAGCCTCGCGGTGGCGGCGCTGCGTGTCGCGGCCCGGTAGCTGACGCTTCTCTGTGTGTGACGACCGCCAGGTGCTTAGGATGCTGCAGCGCTTCGCCGTCCGCTCGGGCGCGGCCTCCGCGGCGCGCCTGCAGGCCCGCCAGGCTGCCGCCAAGCTGCAGGTCGCGCGCTTCTCGTCCGAGGACGACTGGCGCCTCTCGGACGACGACTTCGACGAGGGCGCCGACAAGATCATCGACAAGGACCGCAAGGACTCGCTGCCGCGCCGCCAGATCATGCCCGAGGCCGCCAAGAAAAGCCGCTTCATGGCCGTTTCGCCCGAGAACCGCGGCAAGGTGCGCCGTCGCCTGCTGGACGAGTTCAAGAAGGACGGGATCACGCTCGCCGACCCGGACCAGCCCGGCCAGTACCTCACGCCCGACGCCGGCGTTCTGCGCGACATGCGCGCCATGAACCAGGAGGGAGACGAGATGGAGTTCGCCGACGACGACGAGGAGGGCGAGCTCAACCTCGGCCGCATGGGCCTGCTGCGCCAGATCGTGCACGTGGATCAGGTGCAGAAGGTCACGACGCAGGAGCGGATCGTCAACTTCCGCGCGCTGGTCGTGGTCGGCAACATGCGCGGCGTGGCTGGCTACGCCGTCGGCAAGGGCTCGTCCCCGCCCATCGCCATCGAGCGCGGCACCAAGCTCGCCATGAAGCGTTTCACCTACATCGACCGCTTCGACGACCGCACGCTGTACCACGAGGTGCGCGGCAAGTGGAACAGCTGCACGTTGTTCCTGCGCCCCGCGCCCAAGGACAAGGGCCTCACGGTTAGCGACACCGTGGCCTGTGTGCTGGACTGCTTCGGTATCACGGATGTGGTGTCGAAGACCCACGGCCAGCGCAACCCCTTCACTGTCGTCAAGGCCACGTTCGACGCGCTGGCCAAGCACGAGACGGCGGAGGAGATGGCTCTGCGAACTGGCCACTCGCTCGTGGAGCTCAGCACCCTTGCGCGCACCCGCAACCTGTAGGCGTGTAGAGCTACGTAGCGTGACAGGATGCCGGATTTAAGGGAACGAAAGGGTGTTCGTAGCGCTACCATGGTATTGCATAGAGGCAGACCTTTGTGATTGCCGCTAAAAACTCTCAAATAGATAGACTATTCTTGATCGTAGTGTATCAAATCATAGGAGTAAAACTGGCGGGTTATTAATACAGCAGCATGTATTTATACATGTGCGATTTTTTGTTCCGTAACCTGTCAGCTTGCCCCGATAAGGATTATACCGGAATGCTCGATGCATTGTCAATTTCACTCAATCAAGGGGGATCTACAGTTCTCTATCCTCCCTCTTCGCTTCCTCATTTCAGAATCTGACTCGTGGAAAGATGGTGCTTGTTGCGCTGACCTGCACGCTTGTCGGTAACGCCGGAGTGTTTAGCGTGAAGATCGACGATAATCGCATGACTTGCAGCTATTTTCCTGGCGAAGGTAGCGAACGACGCGTGGATGGAGGCGGCTGATGCGGCAGCTGTGAGGTTCGATAGAGATGAACCCCCCCAAGGCTTTGGGCAGATAGATCCTGCGTTGTGGAGCAACAATGAGACGCATTTCGGAGAGAATTTTGTATCGGTTGAGGGCGAAGTTCACGTGGTTGTGGTGGTTCCGAAGCGTGTCGAGGAGGATGACGTATGGAGCGCGGAGGATTTGTCTACCGTGGATCTTCAAGTACAATCGAAAATGTGAAGGTCAGTTGTCAGAGTTTCCTCAGAAGGAACTGCACTGGTTGTGGATCGAACGCCGATGCACTTGTATCTGCTAACAAATTTGCACCTGTGGCTCGACGGCACATTCACTGTTCACTTGAGTGCTCACTTTAAGGATGAAATCAAACGGTATCGGACATTTCACCCCCAGATGATAGTTCGGCTGCGTTCGACTTCGAAATCTTCGAAGCTGCAGATAACAAGCTCGCCCCATGTACAATGTCCATTAAGGTGAATAGCCCGATGCGTGTTGACGTGTTCGGATTGCCTGGCGCTCTTCAAGATCAAGATTTTGATCATACATCGACCGTTACGCCATCATTCCAGCTAAATTCACCGGCTGGAACAGGCACCAAATGGCTCTCGTCTTTGTCAGCTCCTGGTCTATCCAGAAGCGCGATTGTGTGCACCAAAAGGGGAGTAAGTTACCAGTGGGATATCTTGGTGGTGGACTTGATGGCTTAGCCAAGAACGACCAGTACCAATTCTATGCCTTCACTTTTCATGGAGTACTCCCCGAATTACCGTCTTCGTGGCGATGCCGAAGTTGAAGCAATGGATAAACTATAGGTTGTATACCGTGCCATGTAGTGAATGCATGCACAAGTATCTTTTCATTAAATGTATGTTATAAGCTCTTTGGTACGCGATTGTTTTGCATATGGTTGTGGTTGAAAGGTAGTGAATTTTCCATTTGAGTGAGTCACCAATTAATTATTGCTTATTTGTGATATACTATCTCTACGCGAAAACCAACGCACATTTCACAAAAAAATTGTGCAGCGCTCCGCTTCGTGCTTTTGTCGGTAAGAGCATCTCCACCGGTTGGACTTATCCGAAGTCTTAACCAGGCGTTTAAGACCTGAAAATTTAAGATAAGTCTGTATCAACTGATACTATCAAGGGCGTGTGCTCCCACCAGGCCGAGTTTTAACTCAGACTAACCAATCAAGTAAAAGCCCCTACATATCTACGACGGAGTGGGGCAGCGCGGCGATGTCTGATCGCCGACTCGGACGAGGAGTACTACCTCGCCTACCTGGCCAGAGACTAATTACTGCGATCTCCGAGTGTTCCTCCGCGGCGCTCTTGTTCTCCAGACAAATTGACAGGCAATGGTTATACAACCGACTAGAGAAGGTTCCTCTTCTGCCCAGCTCCTCTAACAGCATCCTCGGAGATCTCAAGCCATGACCGGCATAGCTGGATGAAGTCGCTTTCGCTCCATTCTCGCCCTTTGTCCATGGTTGATGACGACAAGTGTTCGTCGTTTCCTTTGCGTTTACTGAC
>BSXT01000737.1:0-28952 GCA_030267785.1 Phytophthora fragariaefolia | reverse complement strand
GTGGTCGGTTGGCAGTGGTGGCAGGGCGGGCCCTTCGGTACCGCAGATATCTGGCGGGAGCCGCCTTCGCTAACGCTCGGCAGCGATCTGGCCAATCAGATCGCGTTATAAATATCACGCAAGGCTATTCTTGTAGGTTTTTGAAAATTGAAGCCAGTCGGAATGATGGTGGGATGCGACACGGTGGGTTAAAACGCGCACCGGCTGACCCCCGAGGTATGCGACAACGCAGGCCGATGCCACACGACAGGAACCGGACGGACAGCAGACAGACAAAGTCCAGATTCGGCTAGATGCTTTAGATGTATAGTATTAGTATTTATTTTCATGCAAATTAAGGTGTCTCGAACGTATTATAGGTACCGGTACCACATCTCACACCGAGACTGTCTTTGACTAAAGCTCGTTTGGCTCTGATCTTGTCATATCGGTGAGCTTGAAATTCGTAAAAATGCCTTCTTATTGTTAAGATTCTGCTCTGAATTAGTTTAGCTAAGCCACCTGCTGCGCTAACTTAGTTGAGGCTTTCAGCGGTCTGGTTCTCCATAAGTGTGCTGTAAACTTCATTTTCTTGTAAGATGCCAATGCGGACTAGTATCTGTCTTGCCAAGTCTCTGGAACATGTACTCAATCTTTCTGTCTGCATCTTTCCCTTCGTTGACCAAAGATACCGCTTATTCTGCCCAATGTATGACATGCACGATATCCACTTTATATTTTCTTTCGGGAGAAATAGATTGAATTGCTATTCAGTGTAAGAATTTCCGTTGAATGACAGCTTTTAGCGGGCGATTCGCATAGTGGTCACACATTAGCACGACGGAAGTTAGTCCTGCAGGTTTGAATTCATGAACGAGGCCTTTTTCGTTGATATAGTTGACCACCTGCCTGAATGTCAATTGAAGGCCGAGACTTTCAGGATAGCTCTGGATAAGCCTAAAGACGATTTTTTGCGTTCTGTTTTGCGCGAGGGTCCTGGGCCTTTATCCGGCTAGCATTTGCCTCATCGTTCAGAAGGAACTTCTTCATTCTACACGAAGGAAGATCACGAAATGACTCTCTCGTGCCAAAATTTCTAGTGTCAACGGGGTTTCCTAACTGCTATTTTGGTGTTAAGAAATAACTTTCAAACGAACAAAACTATGTTTGACTGGGACAGCTTTCTTGTTATTACGCATTCTTGGTTTGAGGTACGGTAATTCCGACCACCTTGGAGGTAGGACTTATTCAGGCCCTGGTTTCTCCGTCGGTGTAGGTTAAATTCTGTGATAGGCATCGATTCAAAAGAGGGTAAAACCTGATTGGGATCATATACGGTACAGATCTGCTTTTCGATCGGACGAACATACTCTGATAGTGATCTGAGCATCATGCGGCACGTCGATGAGGTAAGCATACGTGTATTAATCTCTCTTTGTTAGATCTTGCCATCACTCAGTTACCTGTTTGCTCTGCAACATCAGCTCTGCGGACTTGATGGACTGCGAGCACCTACAGTAACTGCTGCTCCTCCTTCTCATCATCAGCCTGGCCCTCCTCGTCCGAGGAGCCATCGGATATCATCTCGACGGCTGTAGGTTCATCGTCGTCAGAGTCATCAGCGATATCAGCTGGAATATCAACTGGCACGGGTAGCTGAATTCGTTCGCGGACTGGGTGGCGCACGCGTCCACGAGGAATGTCAGCAAGGCGACGTACATATTCAGCCGAGATTGTCTTAATCACTCCTACAAATGTCGTCATACTAGGACGAGGCTTAGGAAAGCGATCGTTGAGCTCCCTGTTAAATCTCTCTAGTGGGTTATTCGCACGTGCCACGAACTCATTACTCAGACCGGCCACGTTCCACTCGCTCATGTCGTACAATTCTAGCCACGTCCGCTGGAAGTAATCCCAGAACCCACGCCACTTAGTTTTGGAATATTCAATCCCAGCTTCACCACAACGCTGACAAATCTCGCGCTTCACCCATTTGATGACGCTCTCGATCAGACTATGCTCCAATACTGTAAGCGTGTCGAGAACACCACGCGTCATAGCTATACTGCACTCATCTTCCGGGATCAGGAATCTTTTCATAGCTCGTCTGAGTGCCTGCTTCAGGTGGAATAGGCAACCGATGATGATAGCATTGGGGAATTGCTTCTGCAACGCATCAATTAGTGCGCTCTTGAAGTCACATACAACTTCAGCAGGCTCAAGTTGCTGATCTGTGCCTTGTACGAAAAAGTGTACCATGTCTCAAAATGAATCCCCACTATGAGAAGTGCTCAGCACGTAGTACACAGGCACGAAGAGCCCCGAAGCTCGGTCCTGCACCATGAAGATCACACACTGTTTGTAGCCAGGGGGTACACAACGGAATGTACCGTCGACGAAAATCGTAGTTCCATTGTAGCGTAGTAGATTCACAAGGGAAGGACGCGCCCAACCAATTAGTCGCGTTGGCTTGTTCAGATTCTCTCAGTTAATCGGGACATAATGAAACTTAAAGATGGACACAGCTTCGTTCAGCGCCAAGGAAAGTGGCGGAATTTCTATTGCTCCATGTTCATCTCCACTAAAGTGTCGGCTTCTCGCTTGGTAGACACGACGAAGAACTTGGGGCTCAGATAGCCCGCGCACGACGTTTTCATTGTCATCACCGTAAAACTCAATCTACACTGCTTCCCATATGCATCGCGCAGGAAGCACAACCTGCTCGACGGCCATCGTGCCCACTCTATCCTTCATCGCACCAGTGGCGTCGGCGAGGGTAGCGCCAGCAGCATCGACCCTGCGGTAGGAATGGGGATGTTGCCCATTGTTCCAATGAAGAACGCCATCGTTCCGAGGCACCCTTGATGTCAATGGCTGCAGCGAAACGATATCTTCCTCTACGACGCCCACGTACGCGTATACTTATAGCCACCGAAGTAGCAGGTAGACTTCTCTTGACGTACTCTACCCCTGGAACGACCCTGTACAGCGCCCCCTGGAGTCTCCGAGCCGCCGACGTCTCCCGGGTGACGTTGCCCTAGTGACTGCATGTTGTCGAATGAGCCTCCGTCTCGCAAACGCCTCCCTGACCAAGGAGCCGCGTGGCCTACAGACAACCCTGCATTTTCAGATCCCAAAGCAGATCCCTGCAAAACCGACATATGTTCAAAAGCTGATCGGTACCGTATACATGTATGACCCCTACTGGAGATTACCCAAAAGAGCGGTACCATCACATGCTTGTCATAGAAGACCAAGACGAAGGCGCTACAATACTTGTGCTTCTCTGTCCAGGCTGCAGTTGTGGGCAGTACCAGTGGTCGGACCATATTTTGGAATTCCCAATACATATTAGATTGGCACGTTTCAATTCATTATTATTGTAAATCTTCAAACTTTGACATGAATGAAAACATCCGAATTGTACTGGTTTCATCCAATAACTGGAAGCAATTGCTTATTAGTAACCAATCACGCCCAGTCAATAGGCAGGGGCACGAATTCAACCTCCGTGCAGTACTCCTCCTCAAGTTTTGCCCTTACGCTTGCCATTTTATGCGTCTTTAGGCTGTCGAGGAGCAAGAGCTGCTGCCTATTAACTGCTGCTCCCCACACCTAAAAATAGGAATCAATCGTACATTAGAATCAGTAATACAAAACACGTTTTAATTCTGTGAAAGAGTACATTTACCTCGTAGATCCAATGCAGCATTACGCGCTCGTCACAGTAGCCCTTCTTCTGCACGGTCAGCGCCACACGCTGTCGGTGGAGAGAATGGCGCATGAGCTCGTCATTCACCGGTCCATTTGGCATGCCGGCAAATACGATTAGAGGGAGAAGCTTTTGACCTTTGGCGGAGGCGCACAGAAAACTGATGCACGAAATGCATTCTCCGTTACCTTGTACGACATCAACGTTAGTATCACCGCTGAAGGTGATGGTAGATGTAGGATTCATATCAATATAAATCGATGTCTGATCCATATTGTACACGTATGCGTACTTCTCAGCGTCAGCAACAATTGATACGACGCCGTTATGCTCAATTGAGCGGCGTATTTGATGGCCAAAACTAGCCGCAACGACCTATAACAGTAGACATTAGATTAGATCACTCAAGTACAGATAAATATACTTCTCTGTCCCACGAAAGTATGATGATTTGGTATTTTGTGTCACACACAAAACTGTTAAAAAACTTTATTGGTCAAAATATATAGTGGCTAGGTTATTAAAGACAGTGTAAAACGGCTGGCTCGAGACGGTAAATCGTCACAAACGGTTTAGACACCTTCCTCTACCAGCAACCTCAAGATGGCACGCACTCTCGGAGCCAAGGACGTGGCGCCCAAGATCCGCGTGGCTGTGGTGGTCTTTCTTACTACGCTTAGTAAGGAAGGCCGCCTTCGCAAACCAAATTGGCGGCCTCATAGATGCAGTTCAAACTGCATTTAACAGTATTAAATACCAAACTATTGAAAAATGCTTCCTCACTTTGCAAAAAGTGATGGAATGCATTATTATCGACGAGGGAGGGAATAATTTCATACTCCCTCGTGGGCAAGCTGATCAGCGGCCATGGTGTGTTTCCTATCTCTCTTACCACCACAAGCACGGTAGTTGAAAATGGCTACAAAGCTCTTACGTCGCAGATTCTTAATATATAAATCGTACTAAGTATGTTTTTTGTCGACGCAATTCGGAGGTTTGGATGAGCAATTCCGTATGTAAAACCCCAACGAATTCTTATTGGCTAAAACGTCTCCTTGATATTCGGCATGT
Organism: Phytophthora fragariaefolia; assembly: GCA_030267785.1. Classification (NCBI taxonomy): domain Eukaryota; phylum Oomycota; class Peronosporomycetes; order Peronosporales; family Peronosporaceae; genus Phytophthora; species Phytophthora fragariaefolia. The sequence goes on along the minus strand of BSXT01000737.1, from coordinate 24,190 downwards.
TCTCTTAACTTGCAATAAAACCTCACTTTATTGGGGGTCCAAAACGCAGTGATGGGTGCTGTTTCAAAGGTTTTTCTTTGGACTGTAAGATCCACAAACCCAAGCAAGACAGCCGTAAAAGTCCGGATTAATATCGCTAGTTAGGTGTATAATTCCGAAAAAAACCTCGGTGCCTTCAGAATGGGCGCACTGGTATTGCTGTTATTTGCTCAAAGACTCTCGTTATGCAACTAACAAAAATACTAGCGAAACGACAAGCTGATGAGGATTCGAATGAGGGTCTATTTGTTTTATATTTCTGAGATCACATTGCACTATGCACAAAACCCCAAATCATCATACTTTCGTGGGACAGAGAAGTATCTTAAATCTAAAAGGTACCTCCAAGTCCGAGTGCTGACGTGTTCCTCTGTGCGTAATTCGGCGAATGGAGAGCTTGTTGCGGCTCCTGAAGCGGTGCAAGTACTCGATAGCAGCAGCCTCGCTTCTCTCTGAGAGAAGTTTCGGCTCGAAGCGGATACCCATGATGAGCAGGCACTCCGTGGTGACGCATCGCGAGCGATTTCGGCGCATGTCAGTCACCCACTCTAGTAACCTAAACACATTAAACACTTAGCTCGTATAAAGACATCTAATGACAGGGCAACGTACTGCTTCTCGAGCTCAGGATACTTGATTCGTGGGCCTCGCTTTGTCGGCACCGCGTATGCTTTGGTGGGAGGAGCCCTTTTAATGGCGTCTTGCTGCTTCACCCAGCGGTAGAGCGTGCTGCGGTGTACCTTGAAGTCCGAGGCCAGGGTGGACGTCACGCCGCCGCTGGCAGCAGCAGCAGCGTTCGCTTCGAACTTCTTCTTTTTCTCGTGCGCACCTGCCACATTGCGCGCGCGAACTGTGGAAGTTCGAGTGGCTGTGCGAGCACGAACCATGTACGAAGTTTTTACGCCAGCAACAGATTTTACGCTTGACTTAAATGGTACTTTTTACGCGGTTGCAAAGAACTCGTGTAATACGGTAGATACGGCAGACACGATAAAACGAAAGACACGATACACAGCGGACACGATATACACGGCAGCCCATAGACTGTAAACACGATAGACACGGCATACACGATAGACGATAGTCACAATACAAACGATAGACGCGATTAACACGATAGGCACTGTAGGTGGGTAAGTCACGATAAACGTGATAGACACCGTGTATACGTGGACGTAATATATAAATACTACAAAACCCCAACACCAGCCCAGCGGAGCGGAGGTGGGCTACCCAGTAGTGGAGCGAGCTGGCACAGCGAGCGGAACGGGTTGGGACCCAACCTGCACCCACCGCCGCGAAGCGGTGGCGCCCGGCTAGTCCTAACGTACTAATTGGAGTACGGTGGTGTCCGTCAGTAACGCATTCGTGTAACGCTAATCCGGACTTTTGATTGGACAAAAAACTGTTGGCTGTCGAGCGAAGCGAAGGCGGCCCTGATTGGCCAAAACAACATTTGGCTGCCAAGCGTTGCGAAGGCAGCTCTGACTACTCTATGGTGACCACATAAATTTATGTGTTGAACATTAAAACGCACTTAACTCGGAAACATGGCAAACCTTCGCCGCGCTGGCGTAAGTGCTGCTCAAGCAGTCGAGGTAGCTGAACATGGACACAACTGGGCTTCAGGTGATGTACATAGGAATGCGACTTACATTGTTGTGGTCCACACAACAGGCTGCCAAATGCAGCGAAGGCGGTACGTGATTGGCTCTTGCGCAGCCGAGCGACAGAGAGCGCGGTCTCCATTGGTATCACGAGCACTAAATATAGTAATGTCAATTACATCATCGTAAATTTGGACTACATAATCGTACTTAGAGAGGACTTTCAATTTACATTCCCTATTTTTTAGCGCTGTTGCACGAGCTGGACGGTGTATGCTGGCCACCATAGTACGGATTAGTCTAAGATGGTCACAGATTGGACGCCCACAACCTGGACATAGACGGGTACGCGATATGACCTTCCCAACTATAGCATTAAATCTATACTGCCCCACGATCCCGCATTGACCGACAGTCCTCTACTCGGCAACCGATAGGTTGATATTGGATCCGGGTGGTCCACACCAAATCGCACTTAGTGATATGACCGATTGGCTAAAAATAAAGTTGGTTGAGAGCCGCCACGACAGCATAGTACGCCATATTGACGGCCCACATAGACTAGGATGGTGAGGCGTCCGGAGGATATGCGTACATAGAGCTGATTAAATATGATACATAGGTCATAGTATACAGTTGTGCTCGCGATTGGAATAATAATTGCATATGCACGGAACATGACTGCTGTACCACATAGTATACCATAGCTATGGCTGGGTCGTCGCCCGACACATGGATAACAACACGATAGATAAGCAGATAGGAGTACATCGTACATTACGATATACATAAGATTGCATAGTACGTACGCAGGACTTATGGATGAATATCGTGAAGCTGCCGACAGATTGAGTTTATCTGAATAAACTATGGTAATCATGCCCAGAAAAAAAACAGAACCGTGATTATTCACCAATCAAACTTTGGCTACAAGTCTACCAACCAATCATCGTCAATAGGGGTAGGATTGTGCGCTGCCGACCCTCGTGCCGACGTATAATGTCGGCAGCCCCCCCCCCGATATATGTGAACGAGACATATGAACCACTAGTTTGCCACGTATCAATTTTATATCTGCGACTCTGCCGACAACAGACAGCAAGAAACAATGGGCCTGCACGACCTCGCTCCAGCAAACACACAAAGGGCGCAGAAGCCTGCGATCAATGCGTTTGAGTGATTCCTTACGTCAGAGGATGTTAATATGGGCTTCATCGCTGCGTGTCTTCTCAACGACCAGGACGGGTTGTGTGAAGCTCATGGATCGCTTTGGCGTGTACCTGGCTTTTGTGGATGGCTGGGCTGGGAAACCGCTCGCGCGGAACTCGGTTATGAGCTACTACCGCCATGTCAAAAACTGGTTGCTTGACAGCTACCCCAAGCACCGCGCTGTCATCGAAGAGAAGCTTCTGAAAATGGCGCAAACACTGTAGCGCTATTGCTTGAAACGAAGCGAGGGAGGGGCGGTCAAGAAGGCGCCGGCCTGCACCAAGGAGGACCTGCGAATACTTATGGACGGAATCTACTATGATGCTGCAAGTTCGAAGGACTACCAGGACGCTGCACTGCTCGCGCTAATGTGGTACACGTTTGGGAGGGCTTCAGACCTCGGATTTGTGGCTAAGAGTAGCCTGTCAGTCAGCGCTGATGGTGTCATTTTCGTCCGGCTGATTCGTGTGAAGACCTCGGAAGAACAAGGTCTCTCCTTATTCCCCGAGAAGGACAGCTTTATTACCTGCCCTTTGCACGCTGTAGCAATGGCGCTGGTGATGCAGGATTTCCCATCGCCCCAAGTCTTGGAGCACCCTCAGTTGTTTGATGGTTGCGCCGAGAATTTGGTTTCTCCCGACGATGCACCACTTGTTGAGGCGCTGGCCTGCTGCTCGCTTAGCAATGCATTTGATGCCTCTCGCGGCGATGAGATCCGGAAACCAAAAAGCAACTTGAAGATTCACGGATACGTGAACCGCGTTGTCAAGGCTGCAACGAAAGCGCAGGCAAGAGCTAAGCCAACGCCCAACCTCTCCTCACACTTTTTTCGGCGAGGTGGCGCTCAGCACGCCAACAGTAATCCGTCACTTTGGGCGCTGTGGATTTTTGATCGGGGCTCGTGGAACATGTCGGTCACGAATAAGGCATTTGCCTATGTCTTTAACACGACGAGCGAAGACCAAAAGGTTTCCAGGGTGTGGAGTAGGTGGGACTCATGCCAGAAGCCACCTGTCCCGATGCTGTCGTGGTTCGACTCGGCTGCAAAGAGTCAAGCTGTCTCCCTCGCTGCGCTACTTTTCCAAACGAGCATGAATACTCAAGACCCTGAAAAGCGCCTGAATGACAGAGTGGCTGATGTCCTTGTCTCCGCCCTGATCCAGCGGTTTCCAGAAGTTTTAGATCGGTATCCGATGTGCCCCAACGTTACTAGAATGCGCGAGTGTCTGCTGGTACTTGGTATCTCTAAGGCTCAAGTTTTGGCATGGAGCTCGGAACTTCAGCAGGCGGTTACCTTGAAATACCAGAGTACAGCAGTGGATAATGCCTCAGAGTTCTCGAAGGAGGAGCGATTAATCAACCACCAAAATTGTGTCATTGGCGAGTTGGTTTCGATGAACCAAGAGCTGACGAAGCGGTTGAGCGAAATGGAGGTGAGGCTCTCACTGTTGAATGTGGCGACCAGCGCACCAAGGATCCCTCGATCGACACAAACCCAGTCACGAAAGACGTATACCCGGAGCAAAATGCAGCAAAAAGAAGTTCGTGCGGTTCAAAGGCCTCCCCAAAGACTCCGCAAGCCATCTGGTTCGAGTGGTATGTCAAGACCCCCAAACTCTGGGAAATGTGCGAATCACGACAAAAGAAGTCCACATACAAGCAAATCACGAACTACATGAAGCTGTTTCTCCCAAATGGGTTCGCGCTGGACCCTACTTCCGAGACCTACTCGGACGACGTGATGTGTATCGGCCAAGAAGCGGAGAAGAACTTGTACAAGTTCATTGCAGATCATGGAGTGACTCGGAAGCACGGTTCGTCTGTTTTAAAGGTTCTCCGCGAGCTTCATCGTGCTGACAAACTGGACTTGAAAATCAAAGCGTACTAGGTTCATGTCAACGCCGGAACTATTCGCGACCCCGCACCAAGTCATCTAAATCAGATCCTTGCCATCAGGGGCTAATCCACACGAAGGCGCCGGTCTCCACTTGAGTAGGAAACCATGAAGTGAATAACCAAGTGAATGCATGCCCATGGCGCTTAACTTGTGTTTAGTTGGTTCAATAGTGCACTCATAAGCCTGACGCTTCAAAATAAATAAACCGCCAGTGTCACTTTAACTCCACGAGTTAATATGAAACTCGGGTAGATAGACGTTAACTCGCGCGAGTTAACGTGAATCTGCATCTGAGTAGATTCTGAGCCAATCTGATTCCACAAATGTGTGGCACAGCGAACGCCCCCTAACCATCTCCTTTACGATCTCACATTGCTTTTGGGGTAAAACGCGTCCCCAACATGAGCAAACGCAAGTGCGTCAATCGACGGAACAAGAAAAGATTGATTTACTGAAGGAGTGGAGAGACAACCCCGAATGGGACAACCAAGAGGCATCACGACAGCTTGGAGTGCAGGAGGCCACGCTCCGCGGATGGAATAAGCTGTATTGGCACCGTTTGGATAGCATTGTTGGCTCCAAGCGGAAACGAAAGAAAGGAAAGGGCCCCGGCCCGCGTCGCAAGTTAAAACCGTACGAAGACCGGGTTGTAGATTACTTCTTCATCTTACGCGAGGAAGGCAAGTGCCGTTTTGGGGATATTCTGTTTTACTGCCAGAATATTGATGATTTCTTAAGAGATTTCCCGGAACGCAGCGACCAGAAATCATGGGTTAACCGCTTTATCAAGCACTACTCCAAAAAGGTGGGTTCCGAAGATGACGGAGTTTCTGGCGGTGTTGGTACCTGTTCTAGCGGCGATAGACCTAATTCGGACGGCGATGAAGCTAATTCGGACGGCGACGGAGCTAAATCGGATAGTGAAGGCGCTAAACCAGACAAAGAGGCCGATAAATCGGACAGAGGAGGCGCTAAAACGGGGGGTGATGGAGACAAATCGGACAAGTGCGGTCATGGGAGAAAAGACCGAGCACGTGCAGCAAGAAGTGGTGGTACTGTCGTGGAAAAGGCCAGAGTCAGTGGCGATGATGAAAATTGTGAGCATAGTGGTGATGAAAGCGTCTCTGGTGAAGTTTCAATCGCTCGTAAGAAGGGTGCAGATGCGGCACATGACGTTAATGAACTTTCCGGTCATGATGAACTTATGTTTGGTGGCGCTGGTGATGCTAGCAGTGATGAGTGTGCAGCTAGCAGTGCTTGTGCCAGTGACTCGGATGATAGTCTATTCGAGATCGACACTCATGAAAAGAATACCTCCGCTTGCCCAAAGAAGCAGATATTCTTCAGGAAGCGGTATCCGAAAAACCAGGTGGTGTTGGAGTGGTCAGGGCCCGACAAGTACGTGTGCCTATTCCCCAGGGATCTGAACGCTTCCGGACCAGTTGCTGACCGAAACGACACTAGACTACTTCGTCCATCGATACATGAAGCCAGCACCAGGTGTATTGTGCTTTTGTGGGACCGATCTTTATAGATCCATTGAGTTTGCGTGGAGATAAAAAAAATCGGCTATGTGTAGGGAATTCGATTGGGCCGCCTATCCCTATGTCATTTTAATCGTTTCTGGTGCCAAACACTACAGTCTTCTCGTCGTTGAAAATGCCATGCAAAATGGGCCAACTGGAATGTTTCACGTCAACAGCCTGAAAGGTGCTCATGACTCTGCGTATGTGTTCAACATGATGAGATGGCACCTTGCCAAAGAAAGACACAAGTACCCGGACCTAACATCCTAGGGGACGTATACCTCTGGTGTGTTCGATACCAAGCCGCAGCAATCTAACTGCGTCGACTGCGGACTGTACGTGCTTCCCTACATGGAGAAAATAGGCAAAGACATTTTGGAGCTACAGGAGACATCTACGACGACGGTGCCTTCGATACAGGAGTATTTAGCGACGTGGACATCTGGATCATTCACCGCTAGATCCGCAGCCAAGCGTCGCAATGTCATGTACCAGAAGATTACGGACGCGGCTAGTAAAACGAAGACATGAAGTAAGTTAGTATAGGTTACGAAGAATATACGAAGTTTTGTTCATTGCCTGCCCACATTGGAACCCCGACCTTTGAGCGACCAAGCATCCAGGGCAGTAGCCAGTTGACGCTGAGATCTATTCGAGTCGATGTGAGGCGAGGAAGACATCGATATCTGAAGATGGTTTTACTCCAAGTTTAAGTTATATGGACCACTTTACACGTCGGCCAAATGTCGGCGGGTCGGCAGATTCACGCTATGGGAACATACTGAACGATTATGGACGCGAGCTCATAGTATACCATAATATGTGCTAGACGAGGAAATGGGACCATCATCGAATGGTACGCCACGGCGATAACTGTGCATACGACGCGACGGGTTGGGATAGAATAGCTACGCGACACCACGGCGGGGTCAATAGTATCGGGTGGTAGGGATGTATACGCGAGCGATTGACCCAACGATAGCAACGCCAGTGTACAAGTTCTAATAGATAGAGACGACAGTGGACACATGGACTGCCACCTCAACAACCCTACGCTTAGAGGCAGTATAATAGATATGATGGAATTGACTGGTACGACGAGAGTGACACAAGTATGTGTTGGCTAACAGTTAGAAGGGCGTTATTATAGAATCGACTGCGGTCGCGTGGAATGATACGACGATGGGAACATAGGATAATCTATAATATTAGATGGGTGAGGCGCGGGGACATGCCCACTCAGTCATGGCTCTCATAGCGTTCCTACGATTGCATGGCTGTACGAGGATACATTTTGGCGTGAATGTTAGCGACGCAAATTGGAACGCATACGCTAAACACGATAGGCTTGATGATATACAATGTGAGCTACCCGACAATAATCGATGGATGGAATAATTAATAGCAGTTGTTAGCGTAGTACGCTTGATACTTCCGATATGTGACGCATGGCCAGAACAATGGCGTGGAATAAAACGATGGGAAAATACATCGGTGTGCTCGCGTAGCATGAAAGGCATGGATATGTGCAAGGTGTACAGGTAGTATCTAGCATAACTACAATTATGACGATCGATAGGTTTATGTTAAGGTGTATACAATCTGAACAAAACGCTATGTAAGCCCACTTTTGTTATGAATAAGACAACAAAAATAATATTGCAACTATTAATAACAAAACACCAACAGAAGCCCACCTGAGCGAAGCAGAGGTTGGTCAGCCCTGTAGTGGAGCGAGCTGGCAAAGCGAGCGGAACGGTTTGGGACCCACTGTAAACCCACCGCCGCGTAGCGGCGGCGCTCAGCTAGTGAAATATAAAATAGCTGATCGGGGAATACTAGTAACAACGGGCCAATCAGCGTCGACTTCTTGAATTCATTCCCCGGTGTAGATCGGTACGGTTGTCTACAGACCCTACAGATAGATACCCTCTTGGGGTTCTGAAACTGTCCACCTGGGGAAATCGAACCAACAATCCTTCGGTCCTGGGGTGAGCGGTTAAATCAATATACAAACTGGGTACAAAAAATAATTTTTTTCTCAGTAAGGAAAATTACCCCTTTCAAAATCGACAAGCTGGTGGTATTTCAGGAAGCCAAACGATTCACGACATGTGGCTAGCAACATCTTCGCAAAGATCTGAACACTTTGCCCAAGATTTCCAAGTCAAAGGGTGGAACAGACGAGGAGATAATTCCTAAAAGTATAGAGCATTCAGATCTTTCCGACCCTGAGCATACTTTTCATTTGCTAAAATCCTACCGCTGCTAGCCAATCATTTGCTACTCAGGCCCTGTTAAGGCAGTCAGGACGACACTTTCCTTTTGACGATGGGTCCCAGCGAATACCCCTTCGCCACACCAACGGATTGCGCCTAAGAGTAGCTGGGGCTTTCATCAAGCGGCCTGTCGGGTTGTCTATTCGTGTCTTCGCTCGAAACCGCGGTTTCAAGCTCGGCATAGGAAAATGCGTGGTTTGATGAAAGTGATGCATGAATGGATTGATCAATCATTCAAGCCTAATGTAACTAGTTATTCTCTTTTGATGCTCGATACATTGAAGACCTATAAGATGGACAGCGTGCTGGGCGAATTGGGAGCCATGGGAGCCAGCGTGCACTTTGTGCCGCCAGGATGCACCGGAGTTGCTCAGCCCCTGGACGTTGGGGTGATGTCGCCGCTAAAGACACACCTCCATCAAACCTGCTCCTAAGCTGCTATTTTGAGCGCCTTACTAACAAACTCGGCTGAGCGCCGACGTTATATGTCCGATCATGCACTTCGCGCCCTCAGCAAGATCTCCTCCGACACTGTGCAGCACTCTATTGACAAGGCGGGGCCATTCTTCGGCTGTACCACAATACTGACGTACAGTGCATGCTAGAATAAGTGAGGCTGATGAATGTAGTTGACGCCCAAAACAATGACACCTCTAATTGAAGAAGTGATACTGTTAAGTGGCGTAGCCGAGATTCCAATCGAAGCGATCAGTGTTTAATTTTCATTGGTCAAATACACGCCGGAGTTTTCCAAGTCAGGTCAAATCCTAGTAGAATCTCTATTTTTAGAAAATGTTTAGATCTTTTTGCTGTTCAGATCTTTGCGAAGATGTCGGTAGTCACTTGAAACTATGTTTCTGAGAGGCTCCATTTAATTTACATTCGATCCGACATGTGCTGGGCCAACGTACCCGCTTTTGATGCTCTCTGTTGGTGTTGGTGGCCTATTTCGACGCTTCGCCCGAGGGCTCATGATACTGACTTCAAGGGTACGACACTTATAATATATACCATATTATGGTCTGTGTGCGCATGAACAGTGCCTGCGTGTGGGCTCTGCAGATTGCTGAGGTTGATGGGATAGAGGGAATGATCGTAGGTTTCGACTTGGACGGAGCACTAAGCGTTTTGATTACAGAGGAACAACCTTACATGCAGTAAGGCCTTAGAACTGGAATTACCGCAGTTAATCACCAATTCATTACAGTCGTCCCCGCCAGATTTTCCCCTGCGATCAGCCATGTACCTCGCAGATATTGTACATTGGTGCCCAAGATTTGCTTCAGCCGTCAACACGATGTACTGACTTAGATGTATCTGTGAGGGAAACTGTCGGTACTAAGTCGGTTCACACGCATTAAAGTAGAGGACAGTGTCGGTAGATACATAGCAAGACAACCTCAGCAGAAGATATCCATTATCACAGCTTTGGAATGGGCGTCGCAGGCTTAGAACGCAGACACGCCAGAAACGATTAGGAATTGCTGGGGGGAGTCGGGCATTGTTAACCCGAAGGTCATTCGCGCATGTCATGGCTAAACATTACCTGTACTAACTCAATACATGCGCATCTATGTCAGTCCTGTGCGAAACTTCAAACCTTACAGTGTTTATTAGTCCCACTGTGGTAAATCTGGCGGGGACGACTGTATTTTAAAAAGCACTTGGATTATGCTTGTCAATGAATTGTGCCGTCTTGAAGACTTCACGCTGAATGAGCCATCAACGAGCGAACGCGAACATCTAGCGTGCCCTTCACCGGCAGCACTAAAGAGAAGTCGTACGTGATGTTGAAAGGGTCCATTAGCGTCTCGAGGTCGAAGCGACTGAAAATTACAGACAGAACCGTCATCATCTCCATCATCGCTAAACGCATACCAATGCATTGTCTTGGACCAGCGCTGAACGTCACGAACTGGAAGGACGACATTTTCTTGAGCTTACCCGTTTTCTTGTCGATCCACCGCTCTGGCTTGTACTCAGCAGCGTCGGCCCCCCATACAGTCGGTTGACGTGCTGATCCGTACTTGGAAAACACTGCACGCGCGTCTTTGGGGATGAAGGTGCCATCACTCAGCGTCGTGTCTCGATTGGCGAGACGGTAGACAACTAGTGTGTTGAGCCGCAGACTTTCCTTCAATGCTGCTTCCAAGTACGTACACTGTTGTAGATGCTCCAGCGTGGGGGTGTCCAGCCCACCCGTGAATAAGTCCGGCACGACACGACGCAGCTCCTCGCGTACCTTGCAGAGCACGCGCGGGTTGCGATTCATCATGACGATGAACCACGACAAGCTAAACGCTGTCGTATCTTTGCCTGCTGCATAAAAATTCAAACACGCATCCTGAATTTCTTGAGGGTTAGTAGCGTCGCCGGACTGCAACATGAGAGTCATAAGGTCTGTGTGCTTCGGCGTCGACGTTGTCGTGGTGGCTGATCCTTTTTCGGTGCTGTTTTCGAGCTGGTTATCCGCCAGACACCTCGCCATGATCTGTTGAACAGTGTCTTGCACCTATTTCATGCTTTCTCGCATCACCCGTTCGCTGCCGATGTTGAGGAGCCGTCGCAGCTTCCACAGCCACACGGGGCTCTGTAGTCGAGCCTGTACCACCTGCAGAGCTGCATCCAGCGGCTGATACACATCCACATCTACCGGATCGTCCAGACCATTGAGCTCGACTCCGAACCCGATGCGGGTGAACGTGTCGGCTGTGAACTTGTTGAGCAGTGACTTCATACTGACGGATACCCCTCGCTCTTCACACAAAGCCAGCACTTCTCGCAGCTTGACGGTCTTCTCCCGGACCACAGCGTTCATGCAGTCCTTGAGCATGTGCATGGAGAAGAGGTGGCTGGTGACCCGACGCTGATGGCGCCACTTGTCCCCGTCCACGTTGAAGATGCCTTCGCCTAAAACTTCCTTCACCGTCTCTCCAGCCCCGCGGACGAACACGTCGAACTGCGTCTTGAACACGTCCTCGTAGGCTTTGGGGGACATTAGCACCACTTTGGGTCGCTGCCCGATCCCGGTCAAGAGCCACGGTTTGCCTCCGCTGGCAAGACTCTGCTCCGTCATCCAGTCGTGCAGTCGGTGACGCTGGAACCAGAGCACGTCAAGCGTGTTCCCGAGGATCGGCAGCGTGGACGCCGGTCGGAAGAGTTCGTGGCCTTCGTTGTGGGGCGACGGCTTGGACAACAGTTTCCACCAGATGAGAAGCAGGGCGGCGGTGGTCGCCAGCACGGACGAGAGAGCTTGCGAGTCGATCATCTGCAGTTGGTGCGTGCGTTCTTGGGTTGCCACCGAAGTGCGAATTGTGAAGTGGCGACTGGCACGAGCTGAGCATTGAACGATCTTGACAAAGTCGAGTTGATTCATCCCGTTGGGGCTGCGTCGGCTTGGACGTCATCGGTGGTCGTGAGTGTCGACGCCGTGCTTGGAGGCTGGTCAGGTGGATTCATCCACTGGCGTCGTCGAAGTCAGCACCAGCTATCCGGATACGGTACCATTGCAGCTGGCCATGAGAGCAGAGTGCTCACCTGGTGAGTCACCACCTCAGCAGGTATAATAGCGTACGGCCACTGAATAATTCCAGCAGCGATGACGGATAATTGGCTTTAGTATTACGAAGCGGAGGGATCCTTCAGATCGCCGTGCCGTTGCCAGACGACTCCGTTTTACGGTAAAACTGAGCTTCTCGTTCTGCTTCTCCCGTTTTCATTTGTTCCGTCTGATTCGGTCCCGGGACCCGCCAATCACCGCCCAAAAAGAGGTCTCCTCCAGTACGTCAGTCTCGCTTCCGCCCCATGGCGCTCTTCGTATGGGGCCACAACAACTCGCAGCAGCTGGGGCTCGATGAGGCCGACAAGGACGTGTTCGAGATGGTTCGCGCCCTGCCTGCTATTAAAACTAATAAAACCCATTCCCCCCACAACAAGCGCGCAGAGTCCTAATAAAACCCACGTGCTGCCACCCAGCGCCAGGTGCAGGCGCTGCGCAACGAGGTGATCGTGGACTTCTCGGCGGGCGAGCGCCACTCGCTCGCGCTCAATGAGTTCGGCCACGTCTTCGCGTGGGGCCGCGGCCGGGAGGGGCAACTGGGGCTGGGCGACGTGGCCGGCGTGGCCACCGCCGTGGCCCTGCCGCGCCGCGTCGGCGGCGAGCTGGCCGGCCACCTCGTGGCCAAGGTCTCGTGCGGCGAGTCGCACTCGCTGGCGCTCACGGTCTCGGGCGACGTGTTCATGTGGGGCCTGCTGCCCGTGGCCAAGCTGCTCTTCGGCGAGGACGGCGCGGCCACCGACGCCTCGGACCGGGCCACGGTCGAGCTGGCCGGGCTGTCCAGCGACGAGCTGCGGCGCGCGCAGCGGGCGCGCTCCCGCGACGAGTTGCGGCGCCACATGGACGACAGCATCATGGCCCGCCTCGTGCGCGACTCCATGCAGGTGTACGAGGACGCGGGCGACGCCGCCGGGGACGCCGCCAAGGTGCAGACGGTTCGCGCGCCGTGCATGACCCCGCGGCGCTGCACCGGCCCGCTGGCGCGGCTCGTGGTGACCAACATCGCCGCGGGCTTCGCGCACTCGCTGGCCACAACCAACGAGGGCGCCGTGTTCAGCTGCGGCTACAACGACAACGGCCAGCTCGGCCTCGGCTCGAGGCGCAACTCGGCCGAGTTCCAGCGCATCCGCGCGCTCGAGGGGTACTTCATTGAGCATATCGCGTGCGGCCAGCAGCACTCGCTCGCGTGCTCGAGGATCGTGGATCCCGGTGAGGCGGCGCTGGATGACGATGACCCCAAGTCGCGGTCCGGAGTGGTGTTCTCGTGGGGACTTGGCGTTCTCGGCCAACTTGGTACGGGGATCAACATATCTTGGCTGCCAGAGGAGGTGAAGCTGGCCCGCCCTGCTGTATCGGTTGCTGCCGGCAGCCACCACAGTGTTGCAGTCACGGATGATGGAAAAGTGTTTACCTGGGGCCACAGCGAGTACGGCCAGCATGGTGCAGGCGAGACCTTCTACGACCTGCAACACCATGCACACTACTTTTTCCCGCGAGTACAGCAGGCGCTCGCAGATGACCCTCGCATTAAGGTCGTCAGTGCTTGCTGCAGTTCACACTCGACGTTCGCCTTGACGCGTGACGGGTCTGTGATGTCCTGGGGGTGGAACGCTTTTGGTGTGCTTGGAAATGGCAAGTATCAGCACTCAGTCCACCCTCAGCGCGTGTTCGGTCTAAAGGATAATGTTGCTGTTGCAGTGGGTGCTGGATCGAATCACTGCGCCGTAGCAGTGCGACCACGCGGTGCCCATTATTCACTGAGTTACGACCGTGTTCTCACTAACGGCGATTTTGCGGACCTGGTGTTTATTGTGGGCGGTCCTGTAAAGTTTGAGCGCATCGAAGCTCACCGAGTTGTCGTGTGTGCACGCAGCAGCTACATCAGAGGCCTGTTGCGTGTGCTCGACATAGTCGCCAAGAACAGCCTAGAGGCTGACGCTGGAGATAGCAGCGACAAAGACGGCCAAACTTACATTGAAGTGGACGAATTCCAGGATGTGGACGCGCAAGTGTTCCGGGCGTTTTTGGCGTACTTGTACACCAACCGCCTCGATGTGGTTAGCCACAAGCGGAAGGCATTGGGCCAATTCGCGAGCCGTGTGTGTTGTGATGCACTTGTTGTTCAATGCCTCGATACCTGGCGCAAGGAACGCCTGGCATCGCTACCACCGCCCTCTTTCCGACGTAGAGAGCAGCATCTCACTGGAATGGAGCCAGCCAGCTCTGAAGCGCAGCAGTTCGGAGAGGACATGAAGAACATGGTGCTTTCCGAGGAGCATGCGGATGTGGTGTTTCTTTGGCCTGTGGAGGATGCCGAGCAAGAGACGTTCGAGCGACTACTTGCCCACAAGGCGGTGCTTTCGCAAGTGGAGTACTTCCGTACGATGATTATGGGCGGATTTAGCGAGGGCAAAACAGCGCAAGAAGCCACATCTGCGATCAGTTCTGACGAGGCATCCATTAAACGGAATATGCATGAAATTCCTCTTCACTACATGCACCGTGACGGAGTATCGCTAGAGGCGTTCAAGGGGCTATTGCTGTGGATCTACACCGGCTGCTTTGAACTTTTGAGCGCAAGACTGGAACCCAGCGACATGATGGACTTGTATGTAGGCGCCAGCTTGCTGGGGCTCACCGTCCTCGCCAGCCGCTGTGAACTGCAGCTCGTGGAGCTGCTTCCGCAGCTGGACGTCGACTCGCTGCGGGCGTGCGAGGATTTCGCAGAGAGATACGACGCGCGCCGTCTGTTGACCATGAGTCAGCAGGTCCTGCGGAAGCAGCTACCGTCGGAGAGCTAGCTGCGTCTTTATGGACCCCTACTGTATCTTGGATGGTGGCAGTCATGTGTACCAAGAACTAACGTGTACTTTTCATTCTTTTGATTACAGTTCAAACATGTGTGGTAGCTATCCACTGTGGCTGGACTGTATCTTTCTACTGTACATGCACATGTACAGCTGTATGTGCGTCGTGGCTACATGTAATGCCTCGAAACGATGTACTTCAAGTACATGTACCATGTATACAGTACGACACGTACGACTCGTACGACTCGCACTGTAAACATCGTTTCAAGGCATCACATGTAGCCGCAAACTGTTTTGAAGGACGCTGCCACCAGCACCTGTGGGCTCGTGTAGTGACTGTATGCACGATGCATGCGATAGCCTGTCTCCACAGCAAGAGTCGCGGCCTTCTGAAGGCGGACACCAGTGTCCACATGGGGTGGGGTCACTGGGGTCACCTCAATGAGGTGATACCTTTGCGACAGCAGGTTTCCCAGCTCACTTGCCACTGCAGCCTGCTGCAGGCTGGTGGTCACTGCAGGCCTGCAGTGACCAGCAGCCGATGCAGCACGCAGTTACATACCCGTGCATGGACCGCCCGGGCCGAAGCCGCTTGGCATCTGCATTTGAACAGCGCGGCCAAGGTGGCCGTGATACATGTACATATGTACCGGTAGTCGCCCTGACTCATCTGATCCTGTCCCGAGGCAGCGGGAAGGTGGGACTATGGTCTGGCAGTGCAGCAACCTCGTCGATGCGATTCGCTGCGCGATTGCGGCCCAAGAGAGAGGTGGAAGACCCACCTCCTTGGCCAACGTGGCAGCAGAGGGCGGCGCTCAGCATGGAGAGGCGCAGGTCGCGCAGTTCTTACCCGTTTCAAGTTTCGTCATAGGGTGGCTCACCCATCCGTCTGCGTGAGGTCACGCGTGACCCCGCACCGAGCCTCTACCGGGATACGCGGTGACAGTGTCCATCATGAATCAGCTGAAGCACGGGTCACCGAGTCCGTGACGGAGCGGCCCACCGCCGCATTGCGCCCGCGCGGGTCAGGCAGGAAAAGGGCGATGGCTGCACTGTACCGCCTGGGCCGCTCCGCGCGGCCAAGTGGCAGCAACGTGCGACTCGGGTCTGTGGCTCCGGCGGCCGGAAGCCGGAGTTCCAGTCGGCGCAGACACGAAGACGGGGCCAGCCACTGTCTGACGGGCGGGCGGGAGCGTGGCACGCCGTGCCCATCTGGGGCGGATCCCGAGTCGTGGCTGCAGTGCAGCGCCGCTGCTTCGAGGGCCGCGGCCGAGTCGCTCGCGCGCGATCTCCGCCGCGGCGAGGCAGCAAGCGGGAAAGAGCCGCACCGAAAGTCGGCGCCGGCGCCCCGGATGGATGGCGGCGTGGCGGCGCGCGGCAGGAAGCGCTTCCCAGTGGGAACTTCCCCACAGCGTCGCGATCCCAGACGCCAAAAATACTGCGCCACGCTCGCCAGAAGCGGGTATTTTGATGGAGACGCGGCTCGCGCCTCACGGCGGCCCCCGGTTCCGGCAGGTCCGGCGCTGGGTGGAAGTGGAAGTGCGTCGTCGTCGCGTCGGGACTCGTCCGCTCGTCGCGTCACCGTCTGCTTTTCCAGCGCGCAAACCCGTCTTATCGTATTCTCTATCCACCCTTCCTACCTATAAACTACCGCAGGGTATCACGCTGTCGCAGCGCCTCCACCATCGTCCCCCGTGCAGACTTCCCACACACACATGTGCACGGACTTTCGCTCCAACGATGCCCTCTCTCCGGCCAGCACCTGGCCTGTGCAGCATGCACCTTCCCCG
Organism: Phytophthora fragariaefolia; assembly: GCA_030267785.1. Classification (NCBI taxonomy): domain Eukaryota; phylum Oomycota; class Peronosporomycetes; order Peronosporales; family Peronosporaceae; genus Phytophthora; species Phytophthora fragariaefolia. Next base: position 7,477 of record BSXT01000737.1, on the reverse strand, counting down.
ATGGGCACCGGAGCTGCGCGTGCATGCGCGGGGCGGCGGCGCGCTCCATTCCGCCCGCTCGCTCACTCGAGCGACGACCCCGCGGCGCGCACTGCCCCCCTCCTCCCCCCCCCCTTCGCCCCCGCCGCGTCGTGATCATTCGGGCCGTCGCCGCCAAGCCCCCGCACCCCCCGGGCCCCGCCATGCGCCATCAGTCCGCGGCGGACGCCAGCGCGCAGGCGCTGCTGCAGGACAACGCCAACTGCGTGGCGCACGTGCTGCAGAGCAACTTCTTCAGCCGCACGGCGTCCCCCTCCGTGTCCGCGAGCTGGGAGCGTGCGGCCTCGCGCCCGCCGATCAACGTGAGTCCGTACGTGCACACGCGCGACTGCGGCGGGCGCCGGCGCTCCACGGCCGCCAGCTGCCAGGCCGTGATCGGCACGCTGCAGGACGCCATGCGCGCGCTGCACGCCGACGACACGAGCAGCTACCGCCGCGTGGAGAGCGAGCTCTTCGGCGCGGACCTGCTGCTGGACGCGCGCGTGCTCGACTCGCTCGTGCCGCGCACCAAGGAGACGCCCTACCGCTACATCGGCCTCAAGCACGTCAAGTACCGCTCCATGCTGGACGAGCGCCACGCCGAGGAGTTCCTGCTCATGGAGACCGTGGGCCGCGGCGTGCACCCCGTGTCCGGCCACAAGTTCATCTTCAAGATGCTGCGCTCCGTGGACGTGCCCGAGCGCGAGTTCGAGATGCGCAGCGCCAACAGCCACCACGCCCAGCTGCAGGTGCACCGCGGCGCCATCCACGCCATGCTGCTCGTGCTCGTGGAGACCAGCCACCGCGGCATCCTCAAGATGCAGCTCTGGCTCGACGTCGAGCTCACCAAGTGCGCCGAGCCCTTCTACGGCGCCTTCTCCAGCCTGCACGACGCCTACAGCCTCTCCATCAGGTACCGCCAGCTCGTGGAGAGCTACGCCGCCACGAGCGGGGACGCCGCCATCGCAGCCTCCACCAAGACCTCTCGCTTCGGCATCCTCACGTCGCGCTCCAACCGCGAGCGCAAGTGCCAGACCTGCCAGCGGGCGCTCGGCTTCTTCTCCAGGAAGAAGAAGCACCTGTGCAACGTGTGCGGCATCTTCGTGTGCTCCTCGTGCTTGTCGACGACGTCGTTCCAGAGCTGGAAGCTCTGCGGCCTGTGCTACCAGCGCAACAAGCGCCTGGTCAACCGGACGCGGGTCTCCAAGATGGCTTCGATCGCGTCGGGACTGGGGGGCACGCTGCAGTACATTACCCGCATCGGCCGCAGCTACAGCAGACAGCGAGACTCGATTTTGTTCGCCACGGCTGAGGCTGCGAGCGATCTACCCCCCAACCCCATGCAAGACACCAAGCAGCGAGCAAACGAGCGGTTTGCTACGCGTGACGCCGCACGGAGGCGGCGCCTGGAGGACGATGAGATGCTATTCGATCACGACACCAAGCCGCTGGCGAGGAGTGTCATCGGTGTTCGCCGGGCTGTGCGTGGAAGTGCTTCCAACTTGGACCTTCGTACAGACTTTAATGCGACCATGAGTGTCAGCCGACCGCAACCACCTCTGAACAACCTGAGCATGAGCCAGGGACCTGTTCGGAAGCAGAGCAGAACGCGTTCGCTGTTGCACAGAGGCAAAGGATCGTACGATCCGCAGGAGGATATGAGCAGGGAGCTGAGTGCCTCTTTTTTCGATGGCACGAACGGCTCATTCAGGACAAGCGAGCTTGGCAGCAGCCACGTCCAGATCAGCAGCTTTGCGGACCAGAAGCTCGAGCCTATTGCGTCTGCTGACAGCAAGAAGAGTGACAGCCCTAGCAGCAACAGTTCTAACAGCACCACAAGCTCCGGCAGTGCAGAGCGTCAGGACAGCCCCACCCCGGAGCCCGACATCCAGCGTGTAGGCCCACAACGTGTGCCTGCTCCTGCCCCTGCTAAGCCGGTTGAACAGCCTCGCAACTACCCTCCGCGTCGCTCGAACCCGATGCATCGCGTGCACAGCGCTAGCGGACGATCCCGCGTCAGCAATTCTTCACGCAGCAGCTCGTCTTCTTCTCACCGCAGCTCAACTTCGTCACAGTCTCGGCATAGTTTCAAGGGCTGGGCCTCTGCTTCGGCCGGCCCGCGCATGATGTCCACCAAGAGCAGCTCTTCTCGCAGGGTGTCAAAGTTTGCGGATGATGACGGCCACATGCAGTCTGCCTGGCGCCCAGCGGGCAACGACGACTTTGGTCTTCCTGTTAAACGCGGCCGCAGGACGTCGAACTTTTCGGAGTACGATGATCAGCCGCAGCATGGCCGCATCTACGAATGGATTTAAGTGCCTAGTTGATTAACCAGAATGGAGGGTGTCCACAGGAAGACATCCTCCTCTACGCGTGTACAAGCTTTGGTGGAGGGAAGCCCTCCGCTAGAAGCAATCGCGTCTGCTATTTAACTTGACATCGTGAATGTCATCCGTGGTATCCCCACCTAACTCTTGGCAAAGTGCTTTGAGGTAGACAATGAAAATTTTTGATCATGTTTATCCATCCTGCTTCGAAGTTACTCGTATGTGGTAAGAGGATTCGTCACGTTTCTCAATTCAGTGAAGACATTTGTTTACAACCAAACTTTGTTATTTGTGGATTCGGCTGTGTACTGCTGTTGTACTTACGACTCCCTGTATGTAGAGTTCTCTAATACGACAGGGGCTTGGACAGACCAGCTCGTCTCCTTACAGCATGGATGGACTTACTACAATTTGACACGATGAAAAGGCGACGAACGCAAAGGAGAAGCGAGTGATCTCTTTGAAAAATTCAAAGCCCACTGCCACCACGCTTAATCCGAAATATCCGCGGCCTTCACCGTGCCGGCCTTTGACTCGTCGTCGGCAGTCGTGGTGGGCTTGGTCTTGGCGCCGTCGAGGTACGTGATCTCCGAGCGCGACTCCATCATCGAGGCGAAGTCTGTCGAGCAAGAACAGTTAGGATGAAAACAGTTGCAGCGACAGCAACAAACACGCCCGTACCGGGGCAGGTGACGTTCTCCGCGGCCTCGTAGTGGGCCTTCTTGTTCGGGTTCTCGTAGGAGCAGCGCAGCTTGCCCTTGGAGCAGGTGACGACCATGTCGTCGCCCTCGAGCTGCAGCACGACGTAGCCGCGGTTCCGCATGGATCCCGTGCCGAATTCGCAGCAGTCCTTGCCGTTCTCCGCGCACTCCGGGTACGTGTACCCGCCGAGTGCGAGCGCGCAGCACGCGGCCAGCAGCGTGGCCGCCACGGCCAGCACGTTCAAGGACCGATAGTTCATTTTCGACTGTTGTAGCTCCACGAGACGCTTAAGCTTTGCGCTGTCGAGTCCGCGATGAGGATAGTCCGTTGGCACCAAGCGAAACGAAAGCGTGACACTCGGACAGAAGGAGCGCGCGAAGACGAGGGTCGTGCGATTGAGTTGCGAAGTGCTCCCCAGCCGCGTAGCAAGAGCAGAAGACGATGTCCTGCCTCGCGCAGACCTAATGGATACAGTACTCCTGGTAAAGGCACGAGCGTGCGACCACAGTAGGGCCTGGAGTCCAGGCTGGAGCTGAAGTCCAGTCGCCATGGTCACTCCGTTCTGCTCCAGCAGATGTAGAGCCGGACCAACCTGAGCTGACTCTCCAACACTTGGCTCCAGTATGGCGCGTATCATTCGCTGGTCGCTGGTCGGATCATTCATTACCTGACTCCCCATCCAGGTCGCCATTGCCATGTGCGGACGCTCGGCCGCCTCTACCCGCAGGTGTTCAAGTTTCCAGCCGTTAGTTTGCCTTTGTAGGTGTGGCTGAGGTGAGATTTTACGGATAGGCACGAGGAACTCAAGCGGGCGACAAGTCCTCAAGTTGGGACATCCTGGCGGCCACTTGTCAACGTTGCTTTCACGCGGAACAAGGCAAAGGCGCGGCTAGATAACACCTCCACAAGGCCCCTACGTCACCTTACCTCGATAGGAGAGGAGTATCCGAACCGAACTCAAGTCAACTTGACTGTCAAGCGCTTGACAAGCTACACCAGCTACCACTAGCACGAGAAGTACTCGTCCTATCCATTGGCACTTTTCTCGTAGCCTACATCAATCAAACAACTTTATCGACCATGTCGGGCTGGATTCGGCGCTCCGTGATGGTGGCGATGGCGGTGACTTTGGCCGTGGTGGCCGCGGAGCAGGAGACGTCGGTGCACATCAAGGTGTTCAGGGGCGAGAGTCAACAGGAGGTGGCCAACGAGGCCGCCACCCCCGCTAGCAAGGACTGCGAGATTAACGGTGTGACGCTGCGCCACCGCAGCATGAAATACTACGGTGAAGACTCGTACGTGGCATGCTCCAACGGCCGGGCGGGGTGCTACCTGATTGAGCGCGTGCACGACAAGGCCACGCAGGTGGCGTGTCCGACAGAGAACTTTCAGCAGCGGATCGATGAGGAGACCGCGTACCGAGAGCACGAGCAGAAGAACAAGGAGGAGGCTGCCAGCGGTGATGATGAAGACGAGACCGAAGATGGCCACCGTCGTCTTTCGTTGGTGGTGGTGTCGACGCAACGCATTTGGGACGGGGGTGTTGTGTGCTACCAGCTCAATGACGACTACCCATTCAACTCGACGCAGAAGGAGTACATCTACGACGCCATGGGCAGGTACGAAGAGAGTACCAACATCCGCTTCGTGACCACGGCTACGTGCGAGAAGGAGAGCATGTCGTACTGCGACTCGTGCGCGAACTGGGTGGATTTCAAGCACCCGTCCAGCGGTCGTGACTGCAACTCCAGCATTGGCATTACGGATGAGGGAGCGCAGACCATGAACCTTGCCGATCGCTGCTTCGAAGTGGACGACGACCTTAAGACTGTCTACGGCTCGACCATGCACGAGATTGGCCACTCGCTGGGAATGTACCACGAGAACCAACATCCGAAGCGCACCATTGGTGTGTTTTGGGACGACATCGACCAGAGCATTTGGTCGGAAATGACCATCCGCGATCTCAGTGTTGGCGGCCCCTACGATTTGGATAGTGTAATGCACTATCCCATGACATACGGCTTCTGTCAGCCTAACTACTGCAGCGACTCGGTCACCACTAATTGCGTCAAGGAGGGTACAACGTTCTGCAATCTGAACGACGACGACAACTGCACAGACATTACCAAGGACTTGTGTAATACGACAGCCACGGAAGCCATCGGCCAACGCAAATACCTCAGCTCGGGAGACTTGGCCGCCATTAACGAGCTGTACCAGTCATCTGCTTGGTCAGCGAAGGATTCAAAGATTGGTGTCTAACTGAGTGTGGGGTGCCATTTGATGTCAGGCACAGTACGAGCGAGAAAACCATCTTGTTGTGTGTAGTGTTAGCTAGAGAGCGTTCCGAGTCGAGTATCTGCTTTGTTCCTGTAACTCGGTTGAGAGTAAATAAAGTAAAAAGTAGTGCAAGTTTGGATGCTCATCTTTGTGGGGTTCTGGTAATGCTGCATCACAGTAGTAGTATTCATCAATGATGCATTCCGTAGCTATCTTAATTTATAAGCGAGGAAGTGCAAACACTGAGCTACGTAGTAGTATCCTATACTAGCGGGTCAGATTAAGTTCACGAAAGGAATCGTTTCATCTACGTACGTGCAAAAGTCATTATGCATGCGATGCATGCCCTGCCCTACACACGAGGGATTTTTGCAGATGCATGTATGCGATTCAGCCACATCTCGTACTTCTTCATTTGACCTTAGTTCTTAACTCGGTAACAAATGCTTCGGTTGAAAGGGTTAATTACGAAAATTCAAGTTCCCGGTGCATTTAAAAACTTGGTTCCGATGGTTGCAGTCACCTTTAGACAGAGTTGACTCCAGGCCAGCTTTCCTTTTAGTTGGCCCATCTCAAACTCACATGACAATGTTTTTCACAGGGGGATGCTGGTGGAATGTACAACATGCAGTGATCAGACCTACACATCCACAGCAGACATTAGCTTTTTGGGCTCTCAGTTGTGATCAATAAATTGATATATTCGCAATAAGCACTGAATCAGAAACAACCACTTCAAATGAATGGTAAAGCAACTTCGTTACAGATAATCCACTGCTCACAATGTTATATTGGAGCTCGATTGGCACTGTAACCAAAATCACTATACGTCGTTGCTATTTACTACGGCAGTCTTGTGAACCCTGTTGCTACATGTTGTGTACTTCCTTCAACATTTACGATACTGAAGTATTCAGTTTTTGACTAGACTCCAATAACTTGATCTGATAGTAATACATCTCTACTTTTTTTCTTTGTGTGACTCAGTTGAGTGTATCTATTAATATTACACATAAAATCGTAGCTCCGTCTAATATGTTAATATTTTTATTTTGTATCCTCTGCGTCACGAGCTTCGCTTCATTCTTCGCCAACATATCGATGAGCCCGACGATGCCTTGAGCAGCGTACACGTATAGATTCTCGGCCGATGGATAAGACTGCAAATGCATTCAGGTGAATAAAACTATCCTGGAAATGAGTGATGTGGCGGAAAATGAGTCGTGTGAAGATAACCATCATAAGACTCCCCAGCGAAACGTCCAGCATGTAATGCTCCTGATACCACGATACATTCGGTGCAACCACTTGAGTATGCGCGGCGCGAACGAACGCCGGGTCTTGCGTAAAGGTGAAGTAAGTGAATCGATCAATTCTCTTTCTTGCTCTTTGTCACACCAGTCCTGTCCAGCGGCCGCAGGACGGTGTCTGGTGGTCAAGTCCGCCAGCTGCCCTAAATATGCACTAACCACCGAATATACACAGCAACTGGTAGACCTTCCGTGTGCCAAAGGCGCAAGGTTGCTATCACCGGGGGAGGAGGATAGTGTGTAGGTGCTGGGCGAGGTGGGCTATGATACCACCGGGACTTCAGATACCTCTTTTAGCTCTCGGTCGCACGCTACTTACGGGCTACAAATGCCGTTACTCCTCACACGGCTGCTGATACCTGTCTCCCCCTAGACCACAACACGAGTCTATCTCTTCTCAGCTCAGCTCAATGTTTCACTACGCTGTATATAACGCTGTGACTTGCCAGACCGGCAGCGCAACTTCTCTCAGAGCGATCTGTGCCCTTCCGAGCAAATCTGGTTCTGGCCCTGCTTTCTGACTGCTGCCTTCTTCTCTCTGGGTGCAGCGACTGTGTGGCGAAGTGGTTCCGCGAAAATTGAATGTCGCGTGGTCCTCTTGCACACGGCGCCCGAACTGCCGACTAACGGAGGGGGTACTCCGATCTTCCGTGAAAATGTTGATCCTCACCTTGTGTACCCGTCGGTGGGCTGGATCGCTCTTCGGGTGATCTCAGAAGACGCGCTTGGTTTAGAGTCTTGGACTGCCTGGTGGGCAGCGGGAAGTCAGGCAGCAGCGGGGATATTTCTACTCGCTGCGCCGATGTATGTTTGAGTCGTCGATCTTGGGTTCCTTTG
>BSXT01000736.1:0-45570 GCA_030267785.1 Phytophthora fragariaefolia | reverse complement strand
AGGGTTATTTGTTGGACGGAGCCAGCTAGCTCGGCTGGGCTCCGGAGTGGCTGACTTGGTTAGCCGGTGTCTGCCAAGGCGAGACACCCACTGTCCCGGAAGGGCCGAACCGCGAGGGGGGCACCCGCTGCGCAGGCCAAACAAGCGCCGACCCGACTCGGCGGTTGTTGTGGTTTGGGCGGATACCCACATCTGACGATATTTGTGCGTTCTGCAACACCACACTTGACAGGGAAAACTGCAGTCAGATGATACGGCTCGATTATCGTACTAACCATGCCGGTGTAGCCATCCCGCGACGTCGTCTCCATCGGTCCCACATAATCGATAGCTATTAGCACTTGTCCACGCTTAGGTGACGTGGTTTCTTCGCCAGAAATGGCACACTGGCAAGTTTCCCAGCCGCACAAGGCTCACAATGAAGCAGCTGTGAGTTATGGGTTGTCACATCGCCGGTCTTAAGTATCAGCTTCAGATCCCGAGCGTTCAGATGTCACATTCTGGCGTGCCAGACAACCGAGTCGTCCGGTTGAACTCCAGACGCGTATCACACTTCAGCAGAATATCTTGTGCTGTACGCCGACACTATGTACAACCCATTGCTGTGACGTGTAGCAACCAGCTTATCATGCCCGCTGGTAATCACACAGTGCTCACGCGTGAAAGTGGCCGTGAGTCCAGTTGCTCCAACCTTGCTTAGGCTTACAAGATTGCGCTGAAGACCAGGAACGTACAAAACGTTGTCCAGCGTGCAGGTGCCACCAGACACCAGAGGTAGACTCGCCGTTCCGCGATGCGTCGCGCTTAGCTTCATGCCGCTGGCAGTTGTGACCACGATGTCACTGGTCATCTTGATACGATCATTTAGTAGATCAGGCGACCCCATCATGTGACTGGATGCCCCCGAGTCGATGATCCAGTCAGCCTCCGCTGACTCCGGAGTCGAGCTGACTTGGAATACAAAACCTCTCTCTGCATCTTCATTGCCGCCTTGGTCAGACGTAGCAGCATGTCCAGAGGCACCACCAAGTCGCTTGGCCTTGCATTCGTTCTTTAAGTGACCGTACTTACCACAGTTGAAGCACTTACCCTTCTTCACACCTGACTTTCCGTGCGCAGTCGCCGTAAAGGCATTACCACCGTGCACAGTCTGCGTCCCACCGCTCTTTCCTCGTTGAGTTTACGTCTTGCGGCGCCTGGCTTCGGCAGCCGCCTTGATGAGCGATTCCTCCATCGAAGCCCACGTTTCCAGTGAGCCGATGTACCCATTCCAATCAGGACCAGGACTTTGAAGGAAATTGCTTTTCTTCTCAGCATCGGTCAGAGACACTTTGTAGCACTCCAACTCAGCCAGCATCAGGCAAGTCTGGCGGACGTGTTCCAGCATGTCACCGCCAACATCGATGTAGAGCGACATGTACTCTCGCTTGAGAGTCCCGACGGTCGTGTCACACACGTGGCGATGCGATTTCTGCAGCGCCGCCAACATGTCCTTCGGATGCTGAAGGTCTGCAACCAGCGCAGCTTGGTCATCCGTCAGCGTCGACAGGATGATGGTCGTCGCCAGCTTCTGCTGCAGCTCCAGTTGGTGCAGCGGTCGCTCCTGCTGCCGTAACGGTCGCTCAGCTTGACCGGACTCCTCGTTCTCGAGTTGCAGCGAGGTCGGTGCGGGCTTCAGCACAGCGCTCCACACGTCCTTCACCTCCAGATACAGCTGGAGTTTCCGCGCCCAAGCGCGGTAGCCAGTTCCGTCGAACTTGCAGAGCTTGGTCGTGAAGGCGGTCGTGGTGGTATTGGCACTCATAACATGTTGAGTTGGCAGGAAGCCGGATAATTGAAGAGTGAGTGAGATTGAATGTTATGCAAAGCTCCATGAGCGACTACCTATCGCCCGACTGGCCTTACCTGTAGCCCTTGAGCTATCGTGTCCAGTGTGTTGTCATGTCCAACCTTGAAGTAGCCAAGATGACGATAGGTAGACTGTTGTACTGCTCGGCTACCGTATGATGACGCGAGTCAAGTTGAACATGTGCCGTACCGTGCCTACAACGGAACACGCTCCGACAGTTCTTGGCAGGGTGCTTTTTCCCACTGACATCGGTGCCGAGAAGCTGCGATGACGAGTCCTTCAATGCAGGCTTTCCTTCCTATCGTCCGGACTTAGGACGCCTAACTCTCTTGATGTGAGCGATCGTTGCTTTGAATTTGTCATTTAGTTCTCGAACGATTTAGTAAATAAATAGCCGACCCTGATGCTAGTTTGAATCCAACAAACTCAACTTGATCACACCACGAGCCAACGTTGGCTGACCGTAGCGGTGCACACAAGCACGAATTGTACATATTGGGGTTCTCCAGTGTACCAAGGTTTAGCACTGTATGAGCTCTCCTTCAATAGAACGTCCGTAGATACCCTGCGGGCAATACGTCTGAACAGTGCCAGTCAATGCTCTCGAAATCTACAGCAAGGGTGTAAGTCTCTAATGTTTAAATTATCGGAACGTGTCGGCGGCAGCTTTGCAGTTTTATTATGTGCTGCTCCTACGGGCACTTCTTGTGTATTAGGGCAGCGCCATGCTCCGCGTACTCGGCCTTGGACATCCACATCTCGTGGAATGATCCTAGTGACGCCAAGATGGACCCTCCCAAGAACGACCCCACGCGGCGCTCCTGTGCATGGGCCGCCACCACCTTTACTCGTAAGTTGCTAGTGAATGTGCCCGCGGCGCCTGAATTCCCTGACGCCGTAAGAGGCAGCGTTGTCCCGCTGAGCGTCGTGACCACCTCGCGCTCAATCCGCGTGGGCATGTTCTCGAAGCAGGAGCTCCCTCCGGTGAGCACGATGTTCTGAAAGAGCTCCTTCCGCAGCTCCGTCTCCGTCGTGAGGCCTCCGGTCTCGCAGATCAACTCCGGCAGCCTCATGCCCAGGCGCTCATGGCCCGCCGCCGGCTCCGCAGCTGCGGGCGCGACCACGGGCGTGGTCTCCCCCAAGAAGTAGTGCTCCGCGACGCTGAAGCGCTCCGTGCCCATGGCCACGACGGTCTTGTCGGGCAGCTCGTAGTTGATGAGCGGCAGCTGCGCGTTCTGGGCCTCGTCGAACGGGCCGTCCGCCACCCGGCAGAGGCCGCTCTCCTTGGCCTCGACGACGTAGGACCAGCTGCGCTTCTTCCTCCGGGCCACCTCGCGGTCCACGTCCGAGCCGCGCTGGCTGTCCAGCTGCGGCGCGAGCTTCTGCCGCAGGAACGCGTCCAGGTCGTGGCCCCCGAAGAGCGCCACCTGGCTCTTGGGGTACGCGAAGGCGTAGCCCTCGTGCACCGACGTGACGCTCGTGTACGTGGCCCCCATCTCCACCACGAGGCCGCTCGTGCGCGCGTTGGCGTAGCACGCCAGCACGGCGCTCTTGGCGCAGAAGAGCGCGGGCACGCCCAGCTCCTCCATCACCACCTCCACCGTCTGCTCGCGCGCGCGCAGGTCGCGCTTCTTGCCCGCGGGCGGCTGCTGCTGCTGCTGCTCCTCGGGCGCGGCCGCCGCGCGCTCGGGCAGCGCGAACGGCCGCTCCACGAGCAGCAGCGGGTGCTCGCTCGGCCGCGCGTGCAGGCGCGAGCTGGCGGCGTCGAACAGCCACTGCGCGAGCTGCTCCGGGTCGCTCTCGGCGCGGCGCGCGGCGTCCGCGCCCCCCGCGCGCAGAGGCGGCTCGAGCACGCGCGGGAAGTCCTCGCCCGCGTAGCCGAACTTGCAGCGCGCCGTGCCGAACTCGAACACGAGCGCGTCCAGGTCGTTGGCCTCCGCGGCGGCGCTCGAGGCCGGCGCGTGGTGCTCGCCCTCGTGGCCGCCCCCGCCGGCGAACATGGCTACACTGCAAAAATGGGTACACCGGACACTGGGCGGCGGCGGGGAGAGCCTGGGTCGAAGTGGTGTGGTGCCGGTGTGGCGCCGGTGTGGCGGACACCAGCCGGCGATCACTGTCACAACTGATATTCTGCCCGTTGTGGCGGTTTCGTTATTTATGGCGGAGCCCTGTTTTAGCGTTTCCGATGGCCAGTTGCATGTATTTTATCTACGGGTTTTGTCACTGCTAGCGGAACTGGGCCGCAGCTTCTTCGGCAAAGGCGTCGGTGGTAGATTCATGAACAACAGACCAAACGCAAGCATAACGCCATCGCAGGTGCGGGACCGCAAATAGTCCGGAATTCTTGAAGCTCTGCCAACTCTTCACTCTTCACACCTCCACTCCCTGGAACGGCCCGGCATACGGAAGTTCACGGCCATTGGTACCACGGTCGGCATAGCGCCTGACTAAAGACCGCAGTACAGAAGCTTTGATCGGTTGTTGCCGAAACTAATTTCCGTCGGGCGCTCAAATGCTAGCGACTGGTACTTACGTAGACAGTTTTTTTTGGAAAAGCGCAGTTACGCACTTCTTGTAGCAAAGCAATGCAGAAGTAATATATACTTAAGTATAAAGCGCAACAACTCGGACTTCATCAAATAGAGGAGTCGGCTTGAAGAGCGTGATGAGCCCCGGTTGCTTGTTTTCTTGAAACTATGCTGGTCGCCAGACCATGGACGCAATCATAGAGCGCCGCTTAAACGACTTGCCTCGAGGAAGCACCTTCATGTTGTGCTTGGGGTCTGAGCCCTCGTCAAGGATCTTCAGCTGGTCATAGAGAAGCTGCAGCAGGCCTGGGTGGAACATACCCGCCTTGCTGAGTAGCCCACGCTCACTCAACCACGCTTCCAGATCTTGGCGATTCTTCTTGCTGTAGCAAATCGAAGTTGCGCTATTGGGGTCAAAGTCGGCTCTGCAAGCCCGTCCAGGTTGTGGTTCTCCATGCGGAATCAGTCGAGACATTTCGCTGTTCCGAGCGTAGACGTCGTCCCAGAAGATGTACCAGAGTTTGTGGGCCGGACTCGTCATGATAAAGCGCTGACGTAAATACAACGCATCCAGAACTTTTCTGTGAGTCTGCGGAAGTTGTCGAAGCTGAGGGTTTGCTTCACGTGTCATCAGGTACTGCTCAAGATCCTTGCGAGAGAGGTACTGGTTGTTGTACACGAAGTACCAGAAGTCATCGCTGAGGACCTCGTTGGCGTCAGCATGGATCTTGATAAGTTGGCGGCGATACTCGCGGTGCTCTGCTCTCATCTTGTTGATCCCTGCCTCCCAACTTTCTCGAGTCTGTTCAAATATCAGTTTTAAATGTTCGTTCTCCTCCATATCCGGGTTCAGTCCGACGTGATCCGAGTCTCGCACTGCCTTGCGTCCTGTAATTTCAAAGCGTTTGCCTGTTCTTGGAGCCCTGGCATACCCTCGGCCATCCTTGTAGGTCATTGTTACGATAAACCCATCCGCCATGGGTCGTTTAGGTGCTCCTTTGATTACATCGTCTCCAGATGTCTTGACCTTGAACACTCCGTAAGTGTAGTGGCAAGTAAACTCCACCACAGCCTTGTACTGCACCTTCATTGGTTTTAGTCCTTCGATAGGAGTCCACTCGTAATAATCCGTTACCACTGCCTTCTCTACACGCGAAAATGGGAATCGAATGGGTGTTTTCAGATCTGCCAGTGCACGAATCTTCTGTCGCACTTCCCGTTTTGCCACAATGCTTGGAGAAAAGTTTAGGAACAAAAGTTTAGCCAAATTGCTGTGAAGTTTGCTATCCCTGGGGGCACTCTCGTCGATATCATCCCAAATAATTGCCTCGTCGTTGGTGTTGTCGTAGACGATAACGCAGTGAAATGGGTATGGCACCACGTACATTTTCCCGAAGTAGGACATTGAGTCCAGATGGCCGTCGCGCACACCAATCTCCTCATTCCAGTATACGTCAATGCCTTCAAGTGCAGTTCGCACTACTTGCCGCAACCGCGTTGTATATCGCTGCTGCTTACCGCGCCAGTGTGAGCTTACTCGCCGAATTCCAGCTGAAATGACTGCTTGATCCAGCTCTATGAGTCTTGCAGCCGCGGGCGATTCCTTGACGTGGTTTTCTCCCGCATCTTCATGACTAGGGGCCAAATCGTACAGAACCGCCCGCCAAAATGCTTGCCACACTCGGTGCTTAGCTTCTTTGTTCAGGTCCCAGGATGGGATAATGTTTTGGGCTCGGGCGTCGTCAATCATTCGAGTCGTATCACTGAATGAGAGCCATCCAAGCCAGTTCTTGATCAAAGTCCTTGTGTTGGCTACGCCCAGCAGCGTTACTGTGAGCATAATCCACAGATTTGCAAAATGCACAAGCAACACAAAGGCCAGGAAACCTTTAATGTAAGTCGAGTCGACAGATTTCTGTTGAGCCCAAGCTCCCAAGGTACCTCCAACTGCCGTAACAAGGGCAGTGAACTTGGCACTCGACTCCATAAGATCGTTGACGGGGTCAATAAATGGTCGGCTGTAGCTTGTCAGCAACACAACCAAAAAATAAAATCCGCATACTGCAATGCCCCCAGCTGATACGTGACGCGCAGATCCCACAACAATTGCGGCGAGGATAGCTTTTGCAACTAGCTGCGTAACCTTGTACGTGCTCCAGCGCTGCTCGAAGCCGTTGTAAAGCGAACGGTACGGGCAGCGAAGCTGACTTGGATCACTAGCAACTAGGCGAGCGTATACTTTATCATCAAACGGCACTTCTTCACCATCTAAATCGTACGTAACCTTCGCGTTTTCCAACGAGCCTTGAGGTCGATTTGCGCGAATAGATGAAACCAGCACAAACGGCAATGGGATCGAGAAAGTAAACAGCAATGCGAGCGCCTCAAAGACGATCAAACCCCAGTACGGCTTATTGCGAAAATGGGACGCTACTGTACCTTCAATGTTTGGCTTGTTGTCGTTTTTGTGAACATTCATGTCCAGCACTGAGAAACAGAACTGCGTGAGCGGAAGATACACCGTCAAGCTGGCAGTGATCAGTAATGAGGAAATCATGGCCAGGCGCTTATTCGTGGCTGCCAGGGATGCCCAAGTGATTGATTCGTGTCCATGACGCACATTGTTGGCGCCGCGAGGCATGTATCGCGTCACTCTGTATAGCCACCCGATAAAGAAAAGATGTACAATCATCACCACTCCGATCGAGATAAAGACTCCCGCGTTGCTGAACTTGGATATCCACTGCACGAAAGCTGACACATCGATACCAATAATGGTGTACGCAGCACGTAGCCCTTTGACCACTTTCAAGATGTATTCAGGCAGGCGCTGGTTTTCAAAGTATTCCAACGTCGGCTTGAATAAACCGGACAGAAAGAGACCGGCGGTTTGGAAGAAATCACGTCCAATCTCGAAACGAAGTAGTGGAATGTTCACAAGTGCCAAGCACCCTCCCACTAGAGCTGCTTTGCCCTCACGCATTGCTTGAAGAGTTTCTGTTAGACGTTGGCGGCTGATCAAAAGGGACCCATGAAGCCCTGCCATGGCTTGGGTTAGCGCTACTTGAGCGACCTGCTCGTCGAACAGACTGTTTTCGACTTCAACCTTCTCCGTTTTTTCTCCTTCGATTCTAGTTATGCTCAATAGGGTACCTTTCCGTTCTGCAGCCTGAACAATGTCAAACGGCTCGAGTATGGTACCCTTTTCTCCAGCATCATCGCCTATTCCATCACTAACAGCCGTATGAATAATAGACCACAAGGCCAGCAATTCGGGCACTGCGGTCCATGCTAGCCTTCCAGTGCAACATGTCGCCACAGCAACTCGCAGCTCTGCAAGATCATTTTCAGAAGCTCTCAAGCTCTGTTCGGCATTTTCACTCGAGCAGGTCATAAGTACTCCTGTGCTTTCAAGCTCCTTCACAAATTGCATGCTGAGTATTTTGCCGTCGTTTTGCATATGTTCAATCGCGTTATAGCATTCGACTGAAATGCCCGCAGCCTCCAGCTGTGGAAGAACAACTAACAACGCAGCCCCTGCTCTCTTAATCCCGTTTTGAAGTTCCTCGGGGTAATGTTCATCAGCATGGTCAATTTCATTCGTGACAGGCGGCTCGGAACGGTGCTCAAGAATCGTCTCGTTGTCGTTAGCGACTGAGGGCTCATTTTCGTGCGCTTCTTCTTGGTCATCACCAGCGACATCAAGCGCCAACTCCACCATTTCCTCGATTGCTGCCGCATCTGTTGTCGAAGGTTCGAGCGAGTTCATGCCATGGTGTTCATAATCTAGTTCCTGCTTGCCCTTTTCCGACTCCGATACTGGTTGCGAACTCGTTTCTTGAAGGCTCTCAGATCTGCTATCGTCCGATTTCACAGCATCCTTGTTATCAACCCCATCAAGACTATCACTGCCGACGTTTTCATCCACAGTGATTTCAGCATGAGGACTATAAGGAGGCTCGGCGTCATTTGCCGCCAGCGTTGGAACCTCGTGACGAACAGTTGAAACCAAACGACCAAACAGACTAGTTGAAGCGGACTCGTGCGAGTCAGAGCTGGTTCCGGTAATGGAAGTCCTGCTACCTGCTTCACGGCCTTCTGCTCGAATCGATGCACGGTTCGTTTCAGCATCACCAGTCTCCGTACGCATAGCAGACAATAGTCGCCCAAAAAGCCGAGACGAGCTCTGGGGAGGACTCGCAGCAGTTTTTGATGGTTCAGGTTGACTCACGACGGGCTCCACAGTTTCGACTTCACGCGGAGGTGAGGTCACCTCCACGGGGTCGGCATCATCGGTCTCAATGTGACTCATCTGCTCGCTGCTGGATGGGTTACCGACAATCTCCTGTCCACTGCTGCCCTCAACCCCAACTTCATCGTCTAGAGGTGCTTCGGCAGTGGAAGTCTCGGCCTCAGCGGCATCAGAAGGTGGTGGCGGCTCCGAATGCTTCGAGCTACCAGGAATCTCGTCACTCTCGTCATTTTCGACTGTCACCACTTCCTCGACGACTTCAATGTCCGCAATGCCTTCACTGTCGCCAACCTCAGCACTGGGAATGTCCTCAGCATGAGCGTCATGTTCTGAGAGTTGAACGCTTTGTTGGTCCACCACCGACGTCGGAGCCTCTGCTGCTGCAGCTGCTGCAGAAGTTGAAGTTGAAGTTGTTGCAGTAGTTGCAGTGCTGGGCTCGTCGCTCGCGAGCTCCTGCACGGCCTGGCGCACGCGGTCGAAGAAGCTGCTGGAGCCTCGGCGGTGTGCCATAGTTCGCCTCTACCTGGACGCGTCGTTGCGTTTGCTGTCCGAAAGCCAAGTGGCGGCAGGAGCCGCGTGGGTTTCGCTGCCAGTGCAGCGTCCGTTTCGGCGAATTGCAATGGCTCGGCAGCGGCTGAGCCAGGTCGCGAGAAAGCAGAGTCCCATGAAACATCCTCGCACGAGCGCCACGGGATGAAGGCTCACAACGGAGTTTGGGATTGCGAGGGCGGACTCGACCTCGAATCTAGAGGCACATCTGAAGGCGACTTGAACTCGGATGTCCGTGAAACGATTGCGAGTCAAGCAGTAGAAGGGAAGACCGGGGCTTTTGCTTAACAGCAGGAGACCCAGCTATGGTCTGCGGCCATTGCTGCCCCTTGTATTGCTTGAAGGGCTCTTGACCCGACATCAACGTGTGCAGTCGATGCATCCCATAATACATGAGGTTTTATCGTGCGATGAGATTCGGAATACCTCAGTTCATCAAACCGTGGTGTCTCGGAACGATAGTTGAGAACATCAGGCTTCTGCATCACAGCAATAATAAAACTCTCAAATAGAAAAAAAACATCCTTCCATTGAATTGTACATCTTGATGTTCGTAGTACAGATTGCGTTGACCTTGCAGATGAGCTGACATTCTAGCTGGGCTCGGCTGTTGTATCTGTAAGAATGAGTATGCGGTTGCAGTCATTCCATGATCCCAAGGTGGGTATCAGTGGTGAGTCAAACTTGTACTCCTTATAGCCGATTTCGCGAATTCAGTGTGGTAACAAATCGTTGACACGGGAGTGTTCCCACAATTGCAGAATTTACGCCCACACGCCGGAGAGCAACTGGATCAATTCAACAAGCAGTGCAAAATCGTCAGAGGATGGATCAAGCTGAAGTGGATGCTCGTGCAAACCTTGTTCCATCACCTAATATTTCAGGCCCATCGATCTACTTTTTTGGCCAGTCATGCAACCGACGAAGCTGACGAATCTGGGAGGAACTACAGTCTTAGAAGATCCTGTCCTAGGGTACATATTCCACGCGAAAAGGTCATTCTCAGAATTGACAGATATGGCGACATATTGAATAGCCAGCGTATCGTGATCAAGATGTTCCTGAGACAAGAAGAAACAAAGTGTGAGCGAGTCACCTATCAGTGTCTTCGGACTCACTCACCTATTCGTGCATGGTTTCGCGCTTAACGATCAAATGCGACGTTAAAACACTGCTGAAGCGTTTTGGAGCGTTGGTCTTGGCTGTATAAATATTAAAATCATTTGTCATAGAGCACCTGCAGGGGAACTTGTGTGTTGAGTTTTCGCGCAAGTGTACATGTGAGATTGCAGAGCTAGCCATGGCGTGCGTGGAGAAGGACCGGATAGTGCGGCCAAGCACAACTTAAGCGTTGTTCAATTTTTAGCAAATCTAGGTGACCCCCATCAGTAAAAAGTGTAGTCAAGGCATCTAGGAGTTGGGACTACCTGAAACTGTTGAGCGCGTCGATTTTTGTCGTAATCAGCTTTCTGCTGTGACTAGAGCAGACCGTTCAAAAGTGCTGCTGCTGTGGAAACCCGCAATCGAGTTGATATTTCAACGACAAATGCGACAGAGCTCTCAGGGATAAAACATGACCAATGGCTTGTGTGCTGGAATAATACGCTGAAAGTTATCCTGCTTGGGCAAACTCGGGGGTACACCGATTACCGCACGAGCAACCGAACGGCTAAAAGTATGAACTCTTCTGTAAATTCACTGCTCAAGGTATTCAAAACTTAACTTTGCCGAATGCATTTGTCAAACGTTCACTGGCATTTACAGATTACTACACAACAAAGTGGAGTGATTGGCAAAACAGTTTTCTTCTGGGTTCGCTTGGGCATTCTGTGGTGTGCACGATTCTGCTGGAGGATCTGTGATTGATTTTTTCCCCAAGAAATGTCTGTTGAAGTTTCCTTGGCGGTGATTAAGTGGAGCCGCTGTTCGTGGAATCACTGCACAAGAAAACACTAAAGGCCATCCTAGCACTAAGAAGTCAAGAAATCTAGCAAATGCGTCAAATGCAGTAGCGCGTCAACAGAGGTCTGGGAGCGCTTACACGATCACACATCACAGGAAAATACAAGACAAAAGATTAACCAGACCCAGCCTGACAGTGATCAGGGCGTGAACAACAAACCCAGCAGCATTTGAGAAAGGGCATGAGCCTGTTTTGAAGTCGGAACCGCCCCCTAAATGACCGATATTTTTAAAAAGTTGGGCAACAGAGCTCCAGTAACAAATTTGGTCGTCAAGTTAGCTTCACAGGGATTACAGTATCTAGAACTAAATTCTCGAATTTTGGTTTTGCATACTGTAATCCTGGAAATTCTCGAAAACTTAACTTTGGATACTGTAATCCCTGTGGAGACCTCAGACGACGTTGGATGAGCAGCACAAACTCAGGAAGGCCACCATACATCGCTTGCATTCGGCAAAGCCTTCAGACACTTTCGGAGTCTATAGTTATAGCATAACTTAAATAGATACTTTATCTACACCACTAAATCGAGGACGTACATGTATTAGTACAAGGCTATTGCTGTTGTAGCATCGACACCTCAACCCAGCATTGACGTCCGTTTCGCGCTCAAGAGAAAACCAACAACTCAATTTACAGCACAACCTGAAGAAGCGTTGACGTTGCTACGAGTACGATTTCCAGTTCACCCACGTTGTTTGCACCTCATCCGCAGTCATGACGTCCGTTGTTCCGATGCCGCCTGAGCTGGCCGAAATCTCGGCTGCAGCCCTGAACGGGTGTCTTGAGGCCACCCGAGCACCCCCAAGCCCGGCATCACTTCGGCGGATCATGATCCGGGGGGGTCAAGCACTCCAAAGTGTGCTAAGCTCTGCTCCAAGCACCGCTTCTGCCATTTCGCCCGAGTGTCAAGAAGCTCTGCAAAGAATGACAGACTCGGGTCACGCACTGGAAATGCGCTTCGTTATAGAGATCGAGAATTGTGGCGTCCTTGCAGAGTGTGCTGCACCACGACTGAATGATCTTGAGGACGATGCTGTGAAGCACTTGGCGGAGCTTCGTGAAGTGGTCTCATCTGCCGCTATGGCAACGCTAGCAACCAAGCCAAATGTCGATTTACTGGCACTCTGGTCGGTTGTGCACACTTCAGTTAGCGCGTCCATTACTGAAGAAGCTGCAACATTTGCTGCTCAGGTGGAAGCTGAACTGCCTGATGCAGTTGAGGAAATTGAAGATAGCATGGTAAGTATCGGACGACTATTACAAGTCGCGTTGTTAACGTCAGCAGCATTTGCAGGAACTGTAGGGGCTGAAGTTCGTGCTGGTATTGACAAACTTGTTCGTGAAGGGGTACCGTTGGCTGACAACCTGGTGCAGGAACTAAAGTCTCATATAGCGTCGATACGAGATGCTCTCTCGGAAGAAGATTGGCAGGAGTTCACAAAGCTTTGCGCTCAGTCTTTCTCGACGGGGTGGCAAGAGCTTGGAGAGGGGGCCTCAAAGCTGTCGGAAGCTGTGAATATCGTCACGCAGGTGGAAGTCGACAAGATTTTCAACTCTCCGTTTGCGACTGCTATCGCTGCTAGAAGTTCGGCACTGGCAACAGGAACGTTGGCATACAGTCGTGATTTCGTTGAAGCCGCGCTTGATGCTGCTCGAGACGGAAGAGCATTTGTTTTGACTGGATTCTTCGGTTGGGTCGAACACATGGGGTTGCCACCACTGCTTCGAGTGGAAATTGCACGTGATTACTTTCAAACCGCTGGACTCTTCTTCGCTGGGCTGTTCGTTCCTGTGATAGCGGACTTCTGGGACTCGGATATTGGCAGCGGTATGCGCAAGATTCTGTGGGGTTTCAGTCGCTTTTACAACGTATTCGCGATGGATGCGTCGGCGTTTTTGCAGGTCCCTACCACTGCTACCAACGTGTTTGTGGTGTTTCTCATAGTGGGGATTCTCGCAGTATGGGTCAGCTACCTGTGGTTTTTGAAGACAGGGAGACACATGCACAGCCGAGTTGTTGAGGTGCGACACGGCCACGAGGCTACCACTTGGGCAGCATTGGCAGTGAGGCAAGCAACGAGAGTCAAACTGTTCACCTACGTCATTACAGCCTGTTTGACGGTTTATCTGCCGCTCACACGACTGTGTTTGGACGTGCTAGCCGCCAGTGCTGCGCCTGCCATGGATAACGAAGATTTTAAGTATGGTGCAACAGACCTGGTGATAGCTCGGATGAAAAACAGTTCTGGGTGGTGGCTTGCAGTAGTGATGGCTGTTGTGGTACTGGTCTCCTTCACGTTTACACTCCCTTGGGCGTTTTATAATGCCATTAAGAAGAATCAACCGACAGGATCTCATGAAAACGTGAATATGACTCACAACTTGGATGGCGAAAAAGTCGAGTTCACGGATAAAGTTTATGCCAGACTTGTAGCCCGAGATCCTAGTCAATTGAGGTGCCCGTATAGATCGTTATACGCAGGCTTTGGTCAACGTTCAAGCCACTACAAAGTTGTGCAGCTTGGTGTCAAAATTGCGTTGGCATTTCTCGTTGTGTGCACGACGCGCTCGAGGTCAGGCCTCCGTGGTGGTTTAATATGTGCACTTTACATTTTCGTCGTGCTTTTTACCGTCAAAGGCAAACCATTCACGGATCCCATGAACAATGTGCAAGAAATAAGTTCCAAGGTCGCTGCGTTCTCAACGTGCTTCTGTGCTTCAGTGATAATCGGTTCGAACTCTCTACGCGGCTGGGGAGGATTTGCGGTTTTTGTTCAAGTATTGAACATGATCGTTATGATATCAGTGTTGATGCTTGGCATGAAGCGGACCAGACTCTGGATAAAGAATAAAACAGGATTCTTAACATTCAGTGATACCTCGCGAGGAATTGAAGATGCTCGAGCGGTGGACATAGTGCCGGAATGGAATCCTGAAAAGGAGGCCAAGCATCGTGTGTGGCAAGCATTCTGGCGGGCGACACTACTTGAGTTAACTGAACCAAAACTGGGCAAAGATTACTCAGGTATCACGATTGCAAACCGACTAGCAGACCTCGAGCAAGCCGTTGTGGCATCAGGGGCACATCGAGTTGTTTCGCACTGGAAAGGAGAAGAAAATCCGTACACCGTTCGTCTTCGCAGAGCTGCTCTGGAGGTACTTGAGGGAGTGGATGTGTTTTGGGGAGATCTTAATAACCCGCACAGTGGACATTCCGGTTTCGGAAAAATGTACGTGAAGCCATACCCGTTCCACTGCGTCATAGTGTATGATGATCCAGTAAAATCTGCTGTGGGAGACGCTGGTGTAGTGGTAGGTGAACCACAACAGGATGTAATTACGCTACGAGACGACTACGACGCGAATGACAGCTCCAGCACCCACACAAACTTGGCAAAATTGTTTTTCCTCAACTTCTCGCCGCGGATCATTGCCAGACGTGAAGTGAGGCAAAAACTTCGGGCACTCAGTGCACTCGCCACTAGCATTCGGTTCCCATTTGTCCAGGAAGAAGAGGTGACGCTCGAGGACGGCATCGTCGAGATTAAGCGGTTCGGGAAGACGTACACGGAAACGAGAATGACGAAAGTAAAGTTTAAATGCTACTACACATGGGGCGTCATTCGTGTGGAAACGGAGGGTGATGGCCACGGCAAGCAACCTCGCATCATGGCAGAAGGGTTCAATGTTACCATGACTTACCGGGATGGTCAAGGTGAAGCTGTGGCCCCAAATACTGGAATTGTACACAGCCTCAAGCATCGAGAAACTACAAAGGGCCCCGAGCACATCGGATTAACTTCAGAGATGGAGGGAAGTGAGAAACTACGGCGAATTTTCTCACAGACAGAGCCCGACTGGACTGCTGGTGTTGAGAAATTGCGTTCACAAGACCAGCAATACCGCCGGCGACTAGAAGAGAAGTATCGTCGAGGGAACGAGACACTTAGCGACGGGTTCTGGTACGAAGTGTACAATCAACCTCATATCTCACGTAGCAAACTGGAACATCACTTACGTGTTCAAGAGATCAATCCTCAGTTGCGAGCACTACCACGAACACACGCTGATGCTCTGGATTCACTTTATCTACGGATGCGCTACATATATTCACACCCAGCTGTCACATTCTGGTACATCTTCTGGGAAGACGTGTACGCCCGTAATGGTGAAATGAGGCGACTTCAAGATCACAAGGCTTTGTTAGATCCGTTGGAGCGAACAAGTTTGTGCTACCGAGTCATGAAGCGCGGCGAACTTGAAGTGTGCTTGGAAGCTCGTCAATTACTTGGGCGCAAGGGATACTTTGTGCCGAGACTGCTCCAGCTCCGATTCGAACTCGTCGATCCGACCAAAGTGCATTTGCCTCAACGTCTTTTTGATCCTCAACTTCTTGATCTGCTGTACGATACGCTGAACAAGCACATTGACGCAGCAAAGCAGGGTAAAACAACTTCAGAGGTTGAAGATGAAGGCGCAAAGGAGAAGAAGTCATTGGACATCCGTGATCAAATACGCAATGCATTGCACATAGATAATGATAAGACCAACGAGCAACGGGATGCTGCAGATGTATAGAATAGGATAATACACTGTGCTCAAATTAGGCGTCATGATGAGAACAAATAGCTCCTTGTTACTGCTGATCAATCAAGCTCATGCTTGTTACATCCAATGCATCTGAAGTCTTGGTCGGGTCATCGCTTCCGCCTCGTGCGGAACGACGTGTCTGGAATTGGAAGACAGCAAGCGATAAATTGCAGCGCGCTTGGCTAGGCACACAGCTAAGCCACCGTGGTAAATACTCGATTGAGCGACTCATTGCGTTGGATGAGTATGTTCGAAGCACCACGTGGCCTCGAGTATTGCTTCTTTGCTTAACAACACCAATACCAACCGTTGTACTCGTTCTTTCTCAAGAGTCGGTGCCGCTGCATGACCCAAGTAAAGGTTGGCGTGTGAACTATGGCATCTGGATCCGCGCGGGTCTTGTATCTGGAGCTGTCTGTCACTCAGTTCTTGTTCAGCTTCAACATCTAGTTGACGACGTGGCGATATCGAAATGGCAGCTCGCGGCGATTTTAATTGTTATGATAGTGGGTTATCCAGCAATGGCTGTGCTGGTCGCTGATCAATTATTCTTTCCGATTCCATTCATGAGTATAACAATGGCTCCGCTGTTTTTACTACTTATCGTTTTCACATTTTGTGTCGTCGTCGGAGGCCAAGCAGTCCACCGGGTTCTACAGCATCAAGGACAAGTATTTTATTTTGCTATGCTTGTCATAACTCAAACACTGATGATTATTATTTATCCGGCGCATCAAGCGCTTTTTCAAGCTACTGCTCACAGTGGATATGAACTTTTGGTGGTGGCACTATTGCCTATCATGAAAGTCACCGTGAAGAACATCATCTCGCTAAGTTACCATCGCACACAAGATTTGATGCCAGAAGGGGTTATATTCACAGTGGATTTCTATAACTCCATATACGTAGCGACCAGTATGCAGAACGCTTCATCAACAACTACGGTAATCGTCATAATGGTAGTCGATGTGATCCATAATGCTGTAGCGCTGAACGATCTTCGAAAGAGAGCATCCTGTATAATGGAGCTGGCGCAAAAGGCAGGCTCCCTGAGTAGCTCTGATTCGGCCCGGTTTGATCTGCTTGACACCGTGTGCTCCCTGTGTCGGAATGACAAACAATTTAGGAGGCAGAATTGTACCGGCATCCAATTGCGATCGTGTCTTTCTTATCAATTGTCAACACCAAGCCAAAACCTCCTTGATCATCTTGGTAAATTCTCAGGATATCATTTGGGTACCAGATTGACATCCTGTTACATGTCTTGCTGGAAGTTTGCGGGACTAAAAACAAATAAAACGTCGAAAACAGGACGAGGCTTGTGCGGTGGTAAACGATGTGTCCCAATACAGCCTATTTCGACACCTAACGCGCATTCCAAGGAAGCAAACCTTGGCCGTATAACGCCTGGCTCATTTAGACGGTCCGAGCTTCGAGAAGTCTTGGAACTTCTCTTTACAGTAGAATGTATTGTACTTGCTGAGTACCTGAAATCGGTCGTTCCTGTTTTATACGCGAGCTATATCATAATCATGGTACGCTTGCCAAGTGCCCATTATCATTTGGAAATGACTGGTATTACCAGTACTAATATCGATACTAAAGTTCAAGCGATTTATGCTTACGCCGTGTTGGAATTTGTGTCCTTCCTGGTAATGACGATTGTCGTACATCGAAAATGCGGCATGAGAATACTTCATCATCTCGCATTCGTGCTGGAAACTCACTTTCCACTTATTCAAGACAAGTTTATAACTTGGACCCTTCTTACGCTTACATCCCGGATCGTTCACTACGGTACGTGGAGTGTAGGATTGACGGTAATACAAACTCATGGGTCTGACGTTTGTTCGCGTGGGATAATGCATGTAGGTGTAGACTTTACTTTTCGGTTTACTTGGTTACAAAATGAGGACTCGGGCTCAGTTGAAATGTGAAAGCGCAGCTCATTTGTAAGATCAACGCTTCTGTAGACCTAAATACAGCAAAGGAATACTAAGTAGATCAAGGCCCAGCAATCAGATGAGCTAATTTTTGCGGTGGCCTCTTTACGAACATTATATTTAGTAAATCACACACTCCCTGCTATCACTGTGTCTAAAGTCGTCCCAACATCTTTGGCTTTTGGATTCGAGCTGCAGTGATATCTGGGGTAATCACCCAAATCGTCCAGCTAAAGGACTTGGTTGACGACGTGGTCATATCAGTGCAGCAACTTGGTGGTGGTGCCCGTTCTTCACGCATTGAAAGCAATAATAAAGAGCATCATTTCGTTCAGCTTCAATACGATGCAAGACTTCATGCCAGAAGGACGCCTATCACACTGGACTTCTTCAACGCGTTTTACATTTTAGAGACCCGGCGAATTCGAGTAGCAAATTCCAGCTAGAATTCACTTCCGCACACGCTTTGCTTACAAATTGTACAGATGGCGGGAATAAGGAACGCTTGATATATAACAATTCTCAAGTGGTATGAAACCATACACTGATACTGGAAGGTAAAACTACTCCATTTAGTTAATTATGTCGCTAATCTGAGTCCGAACTACATGTACGTACACCTGCGTGCCGCCAACAAGCTTTGATGGTGTCCGCGTCCAGCGCTTTCCACGCATTGCTACACCATGTGACTGCGTCCGAGGTCTCAATAACAAAGGGGTCCAACTCGCAGCACAATCGTCATACTGCCTCTTCGCCGCAGTCCTGCAGTAAGCGCCGCTTGATCGACGCGATCACACCCAATCTCTCCGTGGCAACGGCGGTGGCCAAGCCCATACCGACGAAGGAAGTGCTTGAGTGAACTTCTCCCGAGCCCATTCTCCTAGGGTAGCGAGGCTCCACGTAGGCTCACGGGTGTGCATTGCACAGAGATCAAGCTGCTGTTGTTGTAGTGAGGCGGACATCAGATTCAAATCCCCCGACTGGACTATGACAGTACTTCAAACATTTGCCTCTACAATTACATAGTATTAGGTTTTATAGGTTATAGGATGACACCCGTTCCTTATTCACGCCCTCATTCAAGCTCATAGAATACTCGGCCATCAATAAGGTAAATAGTGAGCAGCAACTTGTGACGCGTAACCAGGGTTCGATAGTAGTGAGGGTTTCGCACCTTTAGTACTAAGACTAACGACGGCCACCTCACGTTTTGAAACTTAGTATATCTCTACTAATTCACCTGTGCATGCTTAGTACTAAGACTAACTATCGCTACTATTAGTACTAAAATATACCTACCACATTCCTCGTTTACTCGCCTCTATGCGATCAATTTCAGTTCGATTGTGACGCTGCACGAACTCATGGTGTGCACACTTGTTATTTGTACGCGTTTGCAACGAACTCACTTCGAAAATCCTATGGAGAAAACACGCTCGTGGAATATTGTACAGCAACTTCAACCGAACCAAACTTTTTTCAACTGATGGAAAAGCCTGCATGCACTCTAGAACTTGCAACATTCAGGTGGCTGATGCGCAGCCATGGCTGGGATAGTGAGCGATTGCGTCGTGGTTTTGTCCACGTCGGGTTGGACTAGGCTGATCACTGTGCGTCAGATATTTGGAGCAGTTCCTAGGATTTTTCGGTACCGGGGAAATGCTTTTTGACACAAGCAAGCACTGCTACAAATCTAACGTATGTAGTTAGTGTGCATGACGATTACGTCGATTGTGCCGTTTAGAAAGATCGGCTCCATTGTGTAGCTAGTAGCTACAGTGATGACGATCGTGTTCGCCACAAATGCAACAAGACCTGTTGCTTCCGAATCTTCGTACAGCAATCGACTTTAGTGCACTTCATTAAAGTGATCGGTGTTTTGAAAATCGAAAAATGTGTCAAAGGGGGCTGTGTCAGCTAACCGGATACTGGTGGCTACAGAACAACCAACCATTGAGCCGTCCTTCGAAGATCCGTGATCGTCCTGGAAATTAGTAGTACGTTAGTACTAACTATTCTGAAAACTTCACGACAAATTGATTAGTTGAATTAATGCCAGCTCTTTCGCATAATAGCTTTAGTACTAATATTTTATGACTACTATTAGTACTAACGCTAATAACGAGTAGATTACTATTGAACCCTGTCGCTCCCGTTAAGTATCCCCCCCCACCTCATGGATACTTCATCAAGAGATGCAGCCTGGTGTGCGCCACATCAGCACCCTTTCTCCCCAATTTTTTGTTTGTTTGTTCGTTTTTAAAGACGCCCCTCAATAGTGAGCCCCCCCCCGTCGCAATAGCATGGAAGAGCAGCTACACGCGCTGGTGCTGGAGCTGTCGTCGCCCGAGGCGCGAGAGAGCGCGCTGCTGGAGCTGAGCAAGAAGCGCGAGGAGTTCCCGGAGCTGGCGCCCATTCTCTGGCACTCATTCGGCACGGTGGCGGCGCTGCTGCAGGAGATCGTGGCCATCTACCCGCTGCTGTCGCCGCCGCAGCTCACGGCGCACGCGTCCAACCGCGTGTGCAACGCGCTGGCGCTGCTGCAGTGCGTGGCGTCGCACGCGGAGACGCGCACGCACTTCCTCAATGGTGGGGAGAGTGGGGGGTGGCAACGGTTAGAGACGGTTAGAGAGTGCTAACCCGGAGGATTTCTTTTTTGCTTTTCGCTTTTTGCTTTTGCTGTTTTCTTCCTTTCTTTCTTTTTTGCCGTGCAGCGCACATCCCGCTGTACCTGTACCCGTTCCTGAACACGGTGAGCAAGAACCGGCCGTTCGAGTACCTGCGGCTCACGAGTCTCGGCGTCATCGGCGCGTTGGTGAAGGTGAGACGAGGACTGAATTTGCGCTGGAGAAGGAAGTTTGGCTTAACCCGTTGCATTGGCGGCTCTCTTTTTGCAGATCGACGACTCGGACGTCATCAACTTCCTGCTGCAGACCGAGATCATCCCGCTCTGCCTGCGCATCATGGAGGCCGGCAGCGAGCTGTCCAAGACCGTGGCCACCTTCATCGTGCAGAAGATCCTGCTGGACGACATGGGGCTCACGTACATTTGCCACACACCCGAGCGCTTCTACGCCGTGGGCACTGTGCTCAGCAAGATGGTGGCCGTGTTGGTGGAGGCCCCCGCGCCCCGCCTGCTCAAGCACATCATCCGCTGCTACTTGCGTCTCTCGGACAACCCGCGGTACGAGTTGCAAAGTTTTGTTTTGCCTTTGTTTTGCCATGGTTAACACTATCCTAAACGGTTTTGGATTTTGGTAATAACGTTTGATTTGCTTTTCGTGTTTTGTGCAGAGCGAAGGAAGCGCTGCGCCAGTGTCTGCCTGAAGCCCTACGTAACCACACGTTCGACGAGGCACTGAAGGAGGATGCCACCACTAGCCGTTGGTTGGCTCAGCTGCTGTACAACATCAGCACGGACGCCAGTGTGGGTGCCGGTGCCGTCCAGGGAGCACGTCTCTCCAGTTAGGCTGGCCAGTGCGGCGGCGTGACGACGAGAAGTTAGAGCGAAGCTAAGGAAGAACAAGGAACAGGACGATGAAAGACCAGAAACACATATTTTTCGCAAATAGTGACCAAGCCAACAACGGTCGCGGATCTCGCGGCCCAAAACTAGTTGCAGCCTACAGGGCGGGCACTAAGGTCTTGATGATACTGTTGTACAGTGACGCATACACGCTCTCGTTGTGCTTGGCCAGACGACGCAACACTGAAGTGGCTTCAGTGATGTCCGCAGCGAACGGAGCTAGAGACGGGTGCAACTCGACCTGGTTGCTGCTCTTCGACAGCACAGCAGCCTCAAACGCACGCGCCGTACGAGAGAAGAAGAGCTTGAACACAGGGTTGTCGGCCGCGAACGATCCAAGCAAACGTTTCTCCAGTGCCTCGAGTTCTTGCTTAACATCTTCGCTTCCCGAACTTTGCAGCTGTCGAACATCCTGGGCCGCTTGGGCAGCGAGCTGGGCACCAGAGACACCAGGCGAGCGAAGCAATGTGCTCAGTTGCTGCGCAACCGTCTGGAAAAAGTCGGGCGCCACACTTAGGTTGTGGCGAGCAACGTACTCCTGAACTAGTGCCAGCAGACTAGATACAACAGCAATCCGGTCAAGCTCATCGCGGCAGGCACGAACACGAGCAATATCCAGCTCGAAAATCTCTGGCCAAGCGCGTGTTGAAGTACCATCGATGTGCTTCTCCACAAGGGACCAGATACTCGCGAGCACAAAACGATCAAATGCAGCGCCAGCATGGCGAGCTAGTTGACTGCGCTCTGCTTCATCGACCTCAGAACGAGCCACATAAGCTTCCATCTCTAAGCTTAGCCACTTCACTGTCATCGGAAAACCCGCGTTCACACTTCCCGACTCCGCCAAGCGGGCTTGAAGCTGTCTCTGCTCATATTCGACACCATGACGCTGTAAATAAGTGCCTAGAAGCCCCAGGTGGGCATTAAGTACATCGCTGCGCAGTTCGTCGACTTTATCGAGAGCGAACGCCAAAAACGCCACCAACAACTGTACAGGGCTCATGACCCCCGCCGCAATTCGTTGCGCCCAATCCGAGCGGAATCGCCGCGTTGTCTCCGCTCGCGCCGGTGCCTCCGCTCGCTCAATAGCATCCAGGACACCATTGCATCGAGCATGTATAACATGGACATTACGCGCCGGGTCCTGCATCAGCTCTCTCAGTTGATCCGGACGCAGCGCACCATCCACCTGGTCTGCCAGCGCCGACAGCCCCGAGCCAATGCCAGCACCGCTGCCACCTCCCAGCGCATCTCGGAAAGTAGTGCGCAGCTCTTCCGTTCGCGCCAGCAGCGTCTCCACGTCGTTGGCTTCAACCACCCGGTCCCAGAACGCCTTCGTCATCGCTTCCCGCACACGGACCGCCATCGCCGCCACCGAGTTCTGCGACGCAACCGCCGCGGCGGAGGCTTCCGCGTCCTTCTCCCTGGGGATCTGGAACTGCGGGTTCAGAATCAACTCATGCACCAACTTCCTGTCCGCCAGCAGCGCCTGGTTCACACTCGGGTGGACGTCCTTGCTGTCCTCCTCGTCGCCGCCCTGCATCTCGTCGTCGTCCTCCCGCTTATCATCACCTTCGTCCCCTGTATCCATCGGCGGGGAGGATGACGACGTCGTGTCATCATTTCCCGACGACGAATGGTCATCTCCCCCCGTGCTCGAGTCTGAATCCCCTACCCGCACCGCGTTCTCCCCAGCCTCCTGCCCCTGTTTAAAACTCTGCTCCAGCTGCTGCACCTTAAGCCGCGCCGCCTCCCTGCCCAGCAGCCTCTCGAGCGCGCCCTGCAGCTGCAGCAGCTGGCGCTGCGTCTGTCTCAGCAGCTCGTGCACGCCGTCCACGCTCTGCGCCTCGCGCGCCTGCACCTCGTACCGGCTCTGCACCACGAGCAACTCAGCGTACGACACCAGCAACTCTTTCGCCAGTCGCTCCGCGTCCCTCGCTTTCCACCGGTCGAACGCTTCAACGTAGAAGGCAAATCTCGCCGACAGTTTGGCCACGCACTTGGTCAGCAACTGGAACCCGCGCGACGCCGTGAGGCACTGGGACAACTTTCCCATTTCGGCAAGAACCGCTTTTGCCGCGTACTCGAGCCGGTTGGACGCGTCCTGTCCCATAATTTCCCTCGGGTGGCACGAAAGCATGCCGGCCATCATCAGCACGCGGAAGCTCATGGCGCCGCCGTTGGGCGACCCAGCTGTTTTGCCTTTTGCCGTCGCTGGCAACTGGTTCCCCTTTTCCCTCTGCTCGGCGGTTAGCACCTTGGCAACTTTTTGCGCCGACTGCACCACCGCGCGCTGCTGCAAAAGCGCCATGCAGGCGTCAAAACTCGCCGTTTGCATTTGCCGCCAGCACGCCACCACGTTTGCCACGTCGCGCTGCACATGTCGCAGCGCCGCCGCCGTCTTGCGGCTCGCCACCTGGCGCCGGAACCAGCGCTGGATGAACTTGGCGCGCGCCACGCGGTCCTTGACGCTTTCCACGCTTTGCCAGCGTTCACTTAACCGTCTCACGCGCAGCTGTGTCTGCTCGGCGCGGCGCCTGGCCGCGCCGTCGAGTTGCCCCGCCAGCTGGCGCCGGGCGCGCGCCGCCCTGTCGCTCTGGCCGGCACGCACCTGCCCCACCTTCTCCGTTATCAGATCGCCGCGCTGCTTGCACTGAAGTTGCAGTTGCCGCAGCTGCGCGTGGCGCCGGCGCGCGGCCTCGTCCAGCTTCGACACGGAGAACTGGCGAAACCGCCGAGTCTCTTCATGTCGCTTGGCGCGCATCCCCCTCGCCACGTCCTGCGCGTGCTGCACGCGGGCGCGCGCGCGGGCGGCGAGCTGCCGCGTGCGGCGCGCGCGCTTCTCGGCGGCGCGCGCGATGCGGGTCTGCAGCTGCGCCGCCAGCTCCGCCGAGGGCGCGGCGGCGCCGCACGCGCGCGAGCGCGCCTCGAGCCGCAGCTGGCACTTGCTCTTGGGCGGGTTCCCCATGGCTTTAGAGAATTTTTGCGGTGGCGGGCGCCCGGTTAGAGAATTTTTGCTGTTGCGTGAGCCTGCGGGATGGCAAATGACAGCGAGAGAAGGTATTTTCCCCCCTTCGGAGGTAGGAGGGGGGTCGCTCTGGATTCACTTGGTTTCATTATGAGTGTGGAGGGGGTGAAAAAGGGCCAGGATGCTGCCTCGAGGCTGGCGGACTCAGACGCCAGGTTGAAGTGGAAGGGAGAAGAAAAGGGGGGTAGGGGTGGTTTATTCCTCCGTGGTGAATTGCACCTTGACGCGGAGGGTTTTGCCGAGCGAGAGCATCACCCCGTTGTCGATGGGGCGCGAGGCCATTTCCTGGTCTTTTGCTGACTTTGCCAAGTTTTGCAGCATTTCCATGAGGTTTTCAAAGTTGCGCCGCTCTTGGGGCGTCGCGTGGAACATGAGGTAGTCGCCCACTGACTTGGCCGCAGTGACGAGATCAGACGCCGAGTCTGGCAAAACGACTTTGGGTTGAGAGACGTTCGCGCTGTTAGGGAAAATAGGTCTCGGGGTTGTTGCCGTCGACTCGTTCTTTGCAACTTTTGGAGCGCGGTGACATTCGTTGACCAGCCTATCAAAAAAAAAGAGGGAAAATTAGGGAAATGGAAAAATAAAATCAAGTTACTGTCCCTACACGAGAAATTCGTGGTAGTGCAGCCGGCTGGGTGAACTCTTGGGTGACGATCGGAGAAAAAGTGACGTGACTTGGGCGGCCTCGTCCGTAGTTAACTTGAGTATGACAGAGCGACCTTGGACCGCTCGTAGAAACGCTAAATACAGTATTTTTGTGTTGTTTTTCGTAAGGTTGTGACAAGATGAGGAGTGCACCTGGAGGAAAAGACCAGTTTCGGATGTACCTTCAGTTGGGAGTACTCCTTTCATCGAGCCGTGCAGTTTTTTGTCGTACTTTTCAAAGCGGTCAAGTAGGAATCGCAACCAGTCCGATGTGGGCACGGTTAGTTTTGCCAGCAACGTGAGAACAAGCTGCTTCAACTCTCGTCGTCCCCGTGAACAGTGCGGGTTTTGACCGTAGCGTCTAGTGTCGGGGTTAACATTGTCAGAGCTGATGAACAGCAAATGAAACAAGGAGGTTTGGATGTACTACTTACTGAAGAAACGCTGGATAATTGATTTTATTGCCAGTGGAACGGGGAAATCGCGAGAGCATACCATTCAGAAGCTCTGAATCGATTTTTACTCTGCATTTGGACAGGACTTCCGAAAACTCTACATGAACGGAAAACGTGAGCGACCGATGTATTTGATCTTGGAGATAAGTTTGAAAGCTTACCTTCTACTGGCAGCAACCCAGTATTCTCCGGGTCCATGGTCTCTGCGATTTCTAAAAACTTTTCAGCACCTGTAAAAAGACTCCGTGGTGTATCTCCCACTTGTGAGGAGTTTGAGGTCGCCGGAAAAGCAGTACGCAAAAACTCTGTGAGGCGTTTTTCTGCCGCTAGGAACTCAGATCCGAGCTGCGAAGCTTTCGAAGGTGACGGTGATTTTGGTTGTTCATGCTCCGTGTCTGATTCTGACAGCGAGTCGTCGCTACTCAGGCTGCAAATACGGCCCAGCTGCAATTCGCCGTAATGACGCTACAAATTAGTTGGCTATCATGAGCCGAGTTGTTGTGTACTCTGAAATTACCTGCTCATAGTCTAGGACATCTTCTCCGTTCGCTGTGCTCTGTGCTCGCAACTGCTCCAGCAAGAACTCCCGTTCGGGTCTGGTTAACGGGCATTTCAGGCGTTGAATGAATTTCTTGATGAAAACATGTGCGTCCAAGTATCCTTCACCTGCAACATCCAAGCGATGTAGGGCGTTTTGAATGCCATGATAACCGTCACTCTCGTCGCCCACAACACCTCGGATGAGTTTGTGCCGTACGCTCTCCATAAGCAGGCGTTGGGATTCCAACCGTTTGTCAATTCGCATCCGAGCTTGCTCCCGCTGCTGGAGCTTGGTGGGGCTACGAGGTTTTCGTCTCGATGGTGACAGACGACCAATTTGACGCTGCTGCTCTTGAAGTGAAGGGGGTTGCTGAAGAGTTTTACAAAACGTCGTATAGTCAAAGCCTTTGCTGGCGGTAGGGAAACGTGCCATGAGCTCCTCGGCATTACTGTGTAAAACAACATCGGAGGTTTTAGCCTTTAAGTGTTAGTTCAGTAATGCACGTACTAGGATAGTACATTTTCTTCAGCTGTTTCGGAGGCAAGAACTCCTCTAACACAGACACTACTTTGCTGTAATCATTAAAATGATTAGCCTGAGCCAGAGCGGATAGAGACACGAAGAGGTCCGCACTTTGCATCCTGAAGCCCTTTGCCATTCCAGTCGATTGTCTGGAAAGCTTGATGCACCTCATCTAATTGTTGTTCATCATCACCCAGCAAAACATGAAGCCGCAGCAACTGGTGCTGGATGTTTCTTTGCTCCATGGAAATAATGAGGTGAGGTGATAACTGGGACTCGCTGGACTAATGCTTTAATTTTAAAATAGACAAATTAAGAATAGTGAAACCCCAAACCTACACAATCTCACGATGGTCGATAACCTACAGCAGCAGGACGCTCATGTGCTGATTATCCACTCGAGCATACCCATCACCGCTAACGCAGTATCGACCGCTACCGCCTCATCATCATTCAACTCCACAATCTTGACACTACCCATGAGCGTATCAACGCGATACATGATCCACAACACGAAGCGCTGAGTACACTGCGTACACCTTATCTTGCGAGTTACAGTAAGTAGACTTGCGGTGTTGTCCGCGTGCGGATTCTGGAATGCTTCATTGTTCAGAAAACCTCTATTTACGTTATTTGTAAATATACAGTCCTGAAGCTTCTTGAATACCCCAAACCAAGTTGCATAAATCTCTTCGATTCACTGTTGTTTTTTAAATGTTGAGGGGCATTATGGTCATTTACGTACTAGTGTGGCTACCATATACAACAGCACTGTTGCTGGGCTGTGGGGGCTCGCGAATTCCTCGAACCGCACCACATCGATCGCAGCAATGCTGGACACAGCGTCGGTAGAGGCTATAGGTACAGACACGAGCATGGTCTTTCTAGAAGGCCAGAGAACTAGAAATGATATTTAACATCTTCAAAGGTGAGAAGTCCTTGCGATAAGTTCTAGAACCCATACGAATTTTCTCGGAGAAAAAAAGCTACTAACAACCCTATGTGCCAAATAATGATATTGTTCCCTTCTATGAAGTACGATAATTTTATTCGAAGCGATTTCTATCGCGGATTTTATGCTTTTCAAAGCACGAAAACTAATTTGGCAATAACTTATTGCTTCCAATAAGACGAGCCAGCGATTTTCATCAGCCAACCATTTGACCTTTGGGTTAACAGCAGCGCCTGGTCTCGGTGTAAATTTGTACATGAGCCGCACAGTATCTTGATGCACAGTGCCAAGTTTGTGAGACTTTGTTCTTGAAAGCTACCGCAATTTGTTGATATTGGATAGAAATACTGTGGTATTATTACCGTTTGTTGTTAGGATCAATATGTTATTATGCCTGCATCGCAGTGCCGCTTCTATTAGGCAAACTCTGCAGAAATTCTAGGACTCTCTATAGCTCGGTAGTAAACTCTTCTTAAAAATTGTCTAACCCTCCATTGGGTATGCCTGCGTATCCGGTGCGCATAAATGGTAAGCTGATCGAGCAAACCAGGTTGTCATCACACTTCGTTGAGTCTCACGAAAGAACCTTCTTGCTAGAGCTGACCAGCGACTTGAATATACCATCCTTCAGCTGCAACAACGCCGACGGCGCATCATACTCGACCACCTCACCGCCATCCAGCACCAGTATCTTGTTGCTATCCATGATCGTCTCGATGCGATGCGCGATGCACAACACAGTGCAGTCACCACCACCGAAACTCTCCTTCATCGTCTGCTGGATCAACTTGTCCGACTCCTGGTCCACGTTCGCCGTCGCCTCATCCATCACGATCACCTTGCTGTCTCGGATCAACGCGCGGGCGATACACAGCAGTTGGCGCTGACCCACGGACAGGTTCTCGCCTTTTTCCGCCACTTCGTAGTCGAGTCCCTGACCCCACGCCGACACCGTCTCCGACAAATGCACCTTGCGCAGCACTGCATACAACTCGGCGTCACTCTTCTCGGCGAACGGGTCCAAGTTCATTCGCAACGAGCCGCTGAAGAGCATCGGGTCTTGTGGGATGATGGTGAGTTTGGTCCGCAGTTGGTGCACCGTGATGGTGGCAATATCGACACCGTCAATGAGCACTCGTCCGGTGGTAGGGATTTCCACGACGCGAAAGAGGACGCTCATGAGCGAGCTCTTGCCGGATCCGGTACGACCACAGATACCGACCTTCTCACCGCTGTTGACGGAGAACGATACTCCTTTCAGGACGAGCGGTAGATCATCACGGTATCTCATCGAGACATTCTCGAACTCGATAGCTCCAGTCTTGGGCCATTCGGCATCGAGTGAGTCTTTGTTGATCGGTTCGCGTTTATGGCCTTCCTCATCGAGTGAACCATAGTGAGCAATTCGCTCGAAGCATGTCATACTGCTCTCAACACGAGTTGCCAGTGTGGTCATCCGCTGGAAGCTGGACGAGAGTTGAGACGCATAGGTGAGGCTGAGGCCGGCCACTGCAGCGCCTACGCTCGATTTCGTAGCAACAGCGAGAACTGCGACGACCCCAATGATGACCGACACAAACCAGTCAGTCCGCATGTCGAACCACCGCGCTGCCGTTTGCAGCAAAAAGTAGTGTTTGATGTTGTTGTTCAGCAGCTCTTCACACCGTGAGGCAAAGGCGTCCACCATCTTGTACGCGCGCACGGTCTCGATGCCTGAGATCGTTTCAGACATCAAATTCAGGAAGGGCGATCGGGTGACCCCGTCAAGGCGCTTCAATTCTCGAGCTGAAGACTGGTAGACCCTGCCGACGAACCAGCATCCGTACCCGACGGGGCCGTAGATAAGCAGCACAAACGGGTTCACCGCTGCACAAACGATAAAGGATGATAGCACCTGAAAAATGCAGAGCAGCAGCCATAAGGCCCAATACGGCAACGGGTTGTCCACTTCATCGAGGTCTCTCGAGAACCGATTCAAGATCCTACCGATAGGTGTGACGTCGAAGAACGTCGTGATAGGAGCCGCGATCACTTTGCGAAAGTGTTTCCAGTGGATTTTGACAGAGCACGTCATGCAGATCTCCATGAAGAAGAAGCAACGGGTCAAGACCAAGAGTGCTGCCACCACGACTATCCCCACGTAGACTGCCAGTGCGTTCTTTTGACTGAGTGCGATGTCGCCTTTGGACCATCGACTCAAAAACCAGTCCGAGAGAAAGAGGACAGCCTGTGCCACGGAAAACAAAAGTACAATTGCACCACAGAGATACCACCCGTTCCACTCGGACGCAGACAAGTAGTCGATGTACGTTTGTAGCCGAACAGACCCGACAAGACAGTCCTCCTGGGTGACCAATTTTCCGGATGATGCCGTGATCTTCTTGATACTGCTTTCGCAACTTACGACAAGAACAGCTTGCGAAGATTTATCGGCTACTTCTTGTAGATCTTCATCTTGATTCTGTTGATTTCCACTGCAACTCGACGACAAACTCGTGCGTGGAGATTTCATCAAGAACGAGAACTCGTCTTGCACTTGAGTGAATGACCCATCGCCGATGATTTTACCGTCCGACATCACTAGTACTCGGTCTGCGTACTGCAGCAAATGGTAGTGCGAGTTTAGCACCAACAAACGCGTCTTGCCGTGGGCAATGCCCACAAGACCATCGGAGAACACGGCGTTGGCAACGTGAACATCCAATGCACTCAGAGGATCGTCCAACATCACAAAGTCAAACTTCCGAGCGCGATACATGGCCCGAGCCACACTGATGCGAGCCTTCTGACCACCGCTCAAGTTGATGCCGCGCTCGCCGATTTCGGTTCGGTCTCCGTGCTCCAGGGCCACGAAGTCGTGTACCAATTGACAGGCTGCTATAACTCTGTCGTAGTGCTCGGCGTCGTAGGGCTCGCCGAAGAGAATGTTTTCGCGAACCGTTTGGTTTTGAATCCACGCTTGCTGACTCGCGTACGCGATATCGCCCCGAACCACCCGCGAACCGCGGACTTGTTGCATCTCCCCTAGGATGGCGTTGACGAGGCTGGATTTGCCGCTACCCACTGGACCGACGACAATTGTGAGTGTTCCCGGTTGCAGCGTAAGGCAGATATTGGAGAGTGTCGGTGTTGAGGCCTCTTCCTCCCATTGAAAATCAGCGTTGTCAAGAGCGACCAGCGGAGCAGCGCTACACATATCGTTACCTTGAATGGTGCGCGTGCTTTCTCCAGCGGCGAGGAAATCGGACAACCGACTGGTAGAGGTGACAGCTTCGGCAACCGCGACCGAAGCATCCGCGAAAATACTGAACGGCGTACGGCAGGCGTTGGTCAGCGCCAAAATCATAAACGTTGTTGCGACGTCCATCTTGCCGCCGAGGAGAACGGTTGTCATGAAGCACACCAGATTCAGCATCGTGGGTGCCAAGAACATCAGTACCGTGTTCGCGAGACGCAGCCGATTGTACTTCCGCAAGAGCGTGATCTCCTTTTCTCTAATTTCGTGGATAAAATCGTTCACGAAACCTTCCCAGCCGTAGAATTTGACAACGCGAACGCCTTGCAGCATCTCGTTCGTGACTTTCAGTCGGTTTGCGCTGATTCTCGAGATCTGTCGACGGTAGATACCGATCTGCCTGGACATGGCCAGCGATCCGTACATAATGAGCAACATCGCTGCCGACGTCACGACTGCAACGATACTCCCCATCTGAGTACCAACGAGAACGCAAACTGCTGTCAGCATGAGGGGAGCGACGATGCACCACATGCCCAATTTGTATGCGGCCACGACCCGATCACTGTCGACTCCGACGAAGGTGACAATTTCTCCTGTGTCCATGGTGCGTCTTGCTGTCGCCGAGAGCCGTAAAATCTTCCGAAACGCGCTGTTGATTACAACCATGCGCGCATTGCACGCAACCCGAGTGGTGAGGAACTGACCTGCACTAACAGTTGTGGCGCCGCAGAAAGCGACACACCCGAGAAGCACGGCGAGAGTATATCCAGAAGAAATGCCGAGAGAATTGTCTTCGCCGTTCAAGTTTTTTAGGATCGCCTTGATGATGAACGGTTGAAAGAGCATTAACCCTGCACTCACGAGGTGCAGAATAAACGCGATTCCCCAGGTCTCTTTAACGCTTTCCCAGACCGCTGTATTCAAGTTCGGTCGCTTTGAATTCCTATTCAAATTTGTACGAGCAGCATAAGCCTTGTCGAACTTTTCCTGCAGGTGGCGAGCTTGGTCGGAAGATGGCAAGTCCCAAATACAAGTCTCGTCCAACGGTGATGTGTAGCCCCGGTTGAGGAGGGGGTGCATCCACCACATTGTCGCAACAGACAGTAAATTGGCGGACTCGAGCGGGTTCTTCTTGTCAGGTAGAGAACCATCGAGTGTGATGGGAAATGGCTCTGACCTGGCGTTCTTGCTTGTTGCAATGTAGAGATATTCATGGTCGGTGTTGTCTTGGATTTCAACGGATATCGTAGTTATAGCTGAGTCTTGAATTTCGCTTTGTGGGGCCATTTTGTCTGCTCTCGAGTGTTCTGTAAACTGGAGGATCTTGGTATATACCCCCCAATGCAAGTGTGAGTGATAATTATCTAGTGGCTATTAGCTGACGAGGGACTTGTAAACTAATGAATGAATGGTCATCCGAAGCTTCGGACAGGCCTTCCGAATTCCTTCAGGGCTTGTTACATGTCTGTATCTTCCAACCAGGCAGTTGGCATCAAGTTTCTGCACTCTCGCGTGACATGGTAAGATAAATACAGCAAGAATTGCCGATCGCTGGAACTCCGTTTCGACGACTGGTAGTGATGTTGCTATAGTTTCTGTTGCCGCAGCGCAATGGTTGCGTGCATGCATAGGGCACGCACTGCGAGATCATTACATGCGGCTCGCTGACGACAACGATAAAAAAGAAGAAAAATCATGACAGTACGTGTAACGGTCTGAAGATGGTAAATCGAACACCACATGAACCGTCCTGGGCAACAACTCTGCAAGCCTCAACCTAAGACTCTATTTGGTGTTTACGAACACTGATTTTAAGACGTGAACTCCCGGCGAGGGCTTTCAACCAATAAGCCTGTTGTAGAAACGCTCCATAGCTTACGGTCACGATATCAGACCAATGCTGATTCTTGCTTTTGGCAGATATTTATCACTGACAGCTATCCCACCCTAACAGCTCGCTGTGCTTGCTCAGACACGGCCCTGAGCCCGCTACGGATCCTAACCTTCGCCTTCGGTTGGTTGTCTGGACCAAACCCGACCGCGCTAATGGCCAAATCGAAGTTTGTGGTTGTACCTTAGTAATAAATATCCATTTCGGACGCAGCGATACGTTTCTGAACTTTGGTGTGTCGTCAGATCGATTTTGGTTGGACGACAAGCGCCATATTATTGAAATGCTAAGAAACCCCGTCGCAAATTCCAATCAGTTTCATTGCGTTTCTAACTCGTGCGTGCCAGTTGCTGAAACGAAATCGCTCGCGACAGCCTCTGGCGCGAACAACGAAAAAATAATTTAATAACGAAAGAATATCGGGAGGTGTAACGTATCTCGCATTAATGCAAGTGCGTATGTACTTGCTGCCCTCACCGAAGGAGAGCTTTTTGCAGCGTTAGATTTATATGAGGACTGATTCTGGCCTCAGTCTGACCATAACGGTCAACGGATGGGGTGATTTGGGAAACACAAAGCCATAACGATGAGGAGGAAAACCGTTTAACACCTTGTCTCCGAACGGTACTCGCCTCTGACGCGTAAGGGCATGTCGTAAGTTACGACTTATAGAAAGACTTGGCATTTGTATAGGTGATGAGCTTCCCGTCGGGATAGGTGTATAAGTCGTCAGCAGGTTTTTCGGTCTATGTTGTAATTGATACGACACTAGGAGGGAGCAAGCACAGCTCAATGTCGTAACATACTCCACTTGCAGACAACAGATGGCTGAGGAGGTGCACTGATCTGCAGCTCATTTCATAAACGCATGAAAGAAGGTACGTTGGCTCAATAAACTTGGCATTCAACAACACAAAGCTCATCACTCATCGACTGAAACGCAGCCTACACGCTCACTCATCCTTGCTGTCAGAGTCAGAGTCACCGCCAGCGCTTCCTTCCTCGCGAACGAGCTGCAGTTCCCGCTGTGTCTTTTTGCGCTTTCCTGCGTTCTTGCCGGGTTGTCGCAGCACGACGCGCTTCCCCAGGCTGACTGGAACGTTCTGCCCGGCGCCAAAGTCATCGTGCCAGATCTCAAAACAGGTATTGGCGACGCCCTTGTACTCGCGGCGAATCTTGTTGCACAACCAACATTTGGCGTTGTCGATTGAACAGCGTTCGCAAAAGTAAGTCGTCGCGAAGGACTTCTTCTTTTCTGTGCGGAGGAGCGCACGAACCTTGCATGACCGTTGGCGGCGCTTCTGAACTCCGGTGACGGTGACCCAGTCTTCGGACTGCTCGAGTGCGTGCGCAAGGCGGACCGCTGTTCGCCTACGCTTCTGGCGACAGGGAGGTGGTGTCGCTTCGACCCCTGCTAAGGCCTCGGCCTTCAGTTGCAGGAGTTGGTTCTATAGGACTGTAAACCACTCGGAGCGTTTCATAGCCACTGTACCCTTGATCTTGGCCGCCTCTTTGTGGGTCAGAAACGCGTTCACCAACGCCAAATCGAGGGACCCCAAGAACAAGCCCTTGTAGAACTTGGTGAAGCGCGTGGACATCTGAAGAGAGTAACTCTGGAGACGGAGTTGATCGTGGCGATCTACTCCGCCCATCCAGTTCTGATAGTCTTTGACCGACTGAGGACAACCGACTTGAATCGCGCCCACTCGCTTGACCTTCCTCTCGATCGTGGACGGCGTCATGACGGAGCCCGTGCGGAGGTAGTAGACTGGCTTGCGGTCCCACCAGAGGCACGAGATCATGGCGGGAACATCGACAGAGCGCGTGAAGAGAAAAGAATCCCTTGGGATGCTTGCTGGGCGGGTTTTGTGCTCGGACTTGATGCGCTTGTCGAACCCCAAGCGGTTCGTCATGATCGTTCCAACGACGTAAACCCTCATCTTCAGCAGCTCCACGGCTAGAGGAACCGAGGTGTAGTATCGGTCGATGATCACAGCATGCCAGTTGTGGCGCGATTGAGGAGTGAGCGCAGTCTTCAGGTTCCGCAAGACGGCCGCTGCTCCAGTCTTGGCGTCTATTCCAGTATCTCCTCCGTCGTTGTTACGCTTGCCCACATAAACTTCAAATCTAGAACAGTTACGACATAAAGAGACGTCAGTATGCATTCCATGTCGTAAGTTACGACATAGAAAAAAGATAAAAAAAAATACCTGTGGCAATACGCCGTCTTTGCGTTGCACAACATAAACAGTTTGGAGCCGTATCGGTGCGGCTTGTCAGACATGAACATGCGCGTGGTGTTGCGCTTGGACGTGGCAGGAAGTACGCCTTCGTCGAATGAGAAGATGGCTGGAAGAGACCAACCTGCCAAGAAGCGCTCTTGGATCTTGTCCACCACAGGACGCAGCTTCCACAGCTTATCGCGACCGTGGTCTGCGATGTTGTCAACGAAGTGAAGGTCGCGCAGGATGTTTTGGCAGCGATCCACGCGTCATGTACCTCCCGAACAGTCCGGCTGGTATGGCGCCTTCCTCGACCATGGACCAATGTGCAGCGAAACCCCTCTTCTGAGGGCACAGCATGCGCGCGACTAGAAGTCCAACCACATGAAGTATCTCGTGGGTACCATACTTTTCCGCTGCTTTCAAGCGCCGAGAAATCTGCGCAACAGTCTCACGATGACGTCCAGTCTGCCGAGCCGCCATATTTTCTGCTCGCGTCCCCACTCGCTGCAAAAAGTAGCGGTTGGTCTCTCTCGCGATCGAGACCCACACGGTTTTCGGCACGAAGTACAGTAGTGTCAGGCGTGGCGACCGCCACACATCGAGCAACTCACCAACAGGCCTGGCCTCGTCTGCACCCAACCCAGGGTACGAAGGAGTATCGGTTTCGAACGCGGTCGAAACTGGGGTCCACCGCATTGCCCGTAGAGCTGCTGCCCGCTGTTTGAGAGCAGCTTTGCTCAATCCACCGTCGCCGCCAATATGCAGGGACGCGAGGAAAGCCTCATCCATCTCGGCGGCGTCACTGTCGGAGAGTTCATCGTCCTCTTCATCGAACTCGTCGCCTCCAGTGTCGCAGTCGCCATCGCAGATGCCATCACTATCGCTCTCATCGGAGCTCAAGTTCTCGTACTCACTACTTCTCTCTCCATCCAGCAAGACATTCACGTCGTCGTTGAGTTTCTGCGGGATCCGTGTCCGTTGTGGGGGAGCAGTGGGAGAAGCGACAGCACGCTCGTCCTCCCCCTCACTCTCCAGCCCCGACGCGTCCGACAGCAGGCGCAAGCTCGCTGCTGTGTCTCGCTGCTCATCGTCCGCTTCCAGGTCTCCCGGGGAGAGATCAAATGCTCTCGCTACAGCA
This sequence comes from Phytophthora fragariaefolia, assembly GCA_030267785.1. Lineage (NCBI taxonomy): Eukaryota > Oomycota > Peronosporomycetes > Peronosporales > Peronosporaceae > Phytophthora > Phytophthora fragariaefolia. The sequence goes on along the minus strand of BSXT01000736.1, from coordinate 9,732 downwards.
GCCTGCGATAGCTCAGGCTCGGATTCAGAGGAGGGGCCAAACACCTGCTCGATGGTGTTCCGCGACAGCTGTACACTTGTGTCAATCTGAGAGGGTCGAATGACGGCGTCGTCACCGCCACCCCCGCCGCCCTCCTCTCCAACATGCTCCTCGTCGCCGCCTTCTCTCCAACATGCTCCTCGTCGCCACCGGTCTCCCCAACATGCTCCTCGTCGCCGCCTTCCTCTCCAACATGCTCTTCGTCGCCACCAGTCTCCCCAACATGCTTCCCTTCGCCGCCCTCCTCTCCAACATGCTCCTCGCCGCCGTCCTCCTCTCCTTCTTGCTCCTCGACCAGCAATCCCGACTGGAAGGCATACTCTACCACGGCACGCTCACCTACCAGCACGGCGCCCTTTGCACTAGTATAGGTCCAATCCGTCTGGATACCGGACGGCCGCTTCGACGTCCATCCCGCAGTCTTGAGCTGTCGCCATAAGTGGCGGAAGTCAACGTCGTGTGGTGCCGCGACGGGGGCGGCAGGTTTCTCTCGGCGACCGGACCTCACGCTCGCCAGCCCGCTAATTCTCGAATGAGCGGTTTGGACCAGACTGGAATCCATCACCCATCCGAGCCCATCCTCTGACCCGGTTTTGTGAACTTGTCGCAGAGACCTCTTGCAACTTATATGCTGCTGTTGTCTGAAAAGCACTTGATTAAAGTATGGGAAAATCGTGTCCGAGCCATTTTCTTATATAAATCGCTCAATGTCGTGACTTACGACATACAAAAAAGGACATGTCGTAACTTACGACGTTCGGAGCCAAGGTGTTAAAGTATCATTTCAAAAGTAGTTATGCCACGGACGAGAACGGCCTGCGAAATCGTCCGCGTTGGATTAAAAAAATTATTGATAAACTTATTTTGTATATGTGCGTCCAGCATATCGAATCACAAGCAATGCAATTACCAGAGGCAATCGGGTTCTAAAACCACGGTGGTAATAAATTTGTCAAGATGTTACGGTTGTGCGTTGAATTCTTTGCAATCCCTGTGAAGATTTCTCTTGCTGCCCGAATTTTCTTAGTAGTTGTAACAAAGCTCAGGTTTTTCATCGCCAATAACTGGTGGCGAGAGATAGCACCAGGGTTCTTCGATTGGGTGGCTTTCAACACCGCCACATTGGGTTTGTTGGATGATACCTCTACCTGTTTGATACCAGGATGCTCCCTGTTGTCGTGACCTTAACGTCACTAGGTCTCGTCTTCAGCAATTTCATCTTGAGCTATTTACTGGTAAAACAAATGTTTGCAGTTAAACCTTTAGGCTAGACCACTCCGAGCCTCTTCATTGATTGGTGACGAATTACTGTACCGCGTGATTTTGTCTATTGCCGTACCTCAAAGAAAATAAGCTTTACCGAAAAATCGCAGTCTGGCAAAATCAGCGTTTTTTTTCCTTCTGTTTGAGCAGATTTTGCTAGCAAAAAGAAAGAAACTGCAGATATTGTCACGTCTTCGAAGTCACGCCTAGAGGAAATTTCTCTTGCAAGAGGGCAAGTGGGAAGGCACAGGAGACTCGCTTACAGACAAACAGCTCAAATGCAAGGGTTTGTCTTCGTGCATTCCCAGAGATATCGTATAAAGCATGCTCAAGCATCGATATTAACACCGCAAAAGCCCCGATAGAAATTCCCGTGGTGGTAAGTACAAAGTTGATCGAGTACAAGTAATTCAATGGGTAGATGAAGCGGCGCTATTGAAGAACGAGGGTCCAAACGTCTAGCGGGAGATAGAGTACATGTTCGAGCGACTCGGACAAGATCCACATCAACACACCCTTAGGCTCTTTGTCGAACACCTCGGACTGTTACAAGAAAACGAGGTTAACAAAAGGCCAATCATCTTTTCTGGTACTAGAACTCAACACAAACAAAGCAGTTTGCGATTTTTCCACACGTTATGTCGTTAAGATGACTGCCAAGTCCGCTAGACGCGGAAGCTTATTTTCTGTGGAGTTTGCGAGCGTGATGCTAAGATTACCGTTCCCTTTTGAGATCAGTGTTGCACTGGGGATTAGCACTAGCGAAGATGTCACAGCAAGCACAAAGAGAATCATCAACGCCAGCGCAGATCGACTCGCCGGCATGGTCACGGTCTTCGGTAGGTAATATTGAAGCAGGTGTTCTTTGTTTTAGTGTCATTTCAGGAATGAGCCAACTCACGAGTCGTGAGTCAATACTGCTGATTGGCGTTGTAGCTTTGATGACATACACGTAGTAAAAAGAGGTTCAAACTGAGTCTTGTTTACGCCCTAAACACCGACAAAGTCACCACAGTATCATGAATACTATCGTGCAATCTTCTATATTCCTTTGGACGGTTTCCCGAAGTTTAAGCAAGGGAAGGCAGTTTTTCCGGGATCAGGAAGCGAGAACAGTCAAGAGACTTCAACACCGTCCTCGACTTTTATTCCGTGCTTTGCACGAGAACTTGTAGCGTAGAGCAGTCAGTTTGTAACTTTCCACGCGCCAAGAAGCAGCTAAAAACAGTCCTTCGTAGAAAATCCCGACTCTTGGGCTCTTACACCAATGGCGGCCTCGACTCTTCCTCGCGGGTCTTTCCTCCTCGTGTTTCCTGAAGACGTCGAAGGCGCCATCGCGTCTTCTGACTACGCTAAGATCAAGTGCTCACGAGGGGCGACGGCAACAGTCACTCTCGTGAATGAAGGTGACGACTAGGAGACAACCCTGAAGCTGGCGAGGGCCACAGCGTTGACTAGAAAGGTGGATAGCAGCGACGCGGAAGGGTCGAAGCTTGGGACGTGGATCCGCCAGGTCGTGTGTGTGAAGCATGAGGGTCACTACAACTACGGCCAGGTTACCGGCTACTCGGATGTCGGCCTCATTATCTACACCCTATCGGGCCCCATCGAGGCGAGTCGAACCGATATCTGCGATACAGTATACCCGGTGATAGCGCTGATAATGGGGTGTCAAGTCTTTCCCGAGGAGACCTGGAGTTACGAGCAGCTCGATCAGATTCACGACACGCTCATGGACCGGCTGCTAAGGCCACCGACAACGAACGCACCATGTGACCCGCTGCCAATCGCGCAGCTTGTACAAGGTGTGCTGCCCGACATGTCCCCCGGCTTTGACCGCCTCTGCTACTGGACCGACGCCTGCACCGGCAAACGCTCTCGTATCTCTCTACAGCACGTGGTGAACTACGTGTACTACGTAGACGGCAGTAAGCGCATGCCGGCCAGTATGGAAGGAACGATTGGATCTGCCTTCTGTACGCCCCCGGTGCAGGACATGCACCCCCAACAACAGGACCCTACGGCGCACCCCGAGCACCAAACGACTGACCAGGCAACGCGCTCAAGTTTCTTTGATGTTTTGGACGTGGGCGACGGTGAAGAAACGGCTGCTGACGAAGCCGCCCTCGCTCAAACCATTCTGGCCGGTGTCAACGAGAGTACCAGCCCCACGCTGACTGTTCCTCCCAATCGTATGCAGCACCCTCGCCACACAGCATCGAGCCCTGCTACAAACCCGACCTACGCAGTGCCGCCCAATTCGGGCTCCAGCGCAGCGCCCCCTGCTCAACTGTACCAAGAGGCTTCAGAGGAGGCGGAAATCCGCGATCTGATTCGCACGCACAAGCCCCACTTGCTCACGTATCACCTGGAGTCTCGCCGCGCTCCCACCAGCGCTGCGAAGCGAACGACTAGTACCGAAGATGACAGTCAGCCTGCCAAGCGCGGAAAATTCATTTTTGCACCTTCAGCGGAACAACGTCGAGTTCACGACACAATCACGTCCGACGCGCAGCGAGGTAAGTCCGCTTCCGAATTTGTGGAATCATTGGTGTCCAGCTGCGAGCTGTGGGCATATCCCGGTGTCGCCACCAGAGCCTACGACATTGAATTTGGAAGCCGTGGTTTATCGTTCCTGCATTTCGCTCCAGCGGATCCCTTGCTTCGATTACGACGTCAACGCGAAGGTTTCATAAACATGAGCCACTGTCCATGTCGGCAAAGTTCATGCCAGCACCAGACCCGGCTTCCTGGGAAGAGGTCCACTCCGGAGCCGACGGATTTCAACAGTACTACTTCACGCGGTGCGACCCAACGACACAGAATCTCGCAACGACCCTTTACAACTTCGTCGTTGAACTCAAGAGCTGCAACCTCTGGCCGCAGAGCATGCTACTCACGCTGGTACTATGGATCGACGCTCGGCTAGAAACGTATCGGGTGGCTGTGGTTGCAGACATCGATCACGCTACGTCAACAAGGCAATTGATTTCGGCGAACTTCTCGTCTCACAATGTTGAACTCCATGGACTTCTACTCGTCGAGCAGCGCAAGCGAATGGAGGCCATGGTCGGTTCAAGCGGAGGCCAAGCAACAAGTTCTGGGCACCAGCCGCGTCCTGCGCGCAACCAACGTCCAAGTTCCAGCGGCTATCGTAAAATACCCAATGACACTCCTCCTTCACTACCACAGCAGGAAGGCACGGACGTCTGCCTCAGGTTCCTGTCTAAGAGGGGCTGCCCGTCAAAAGATTCCAGTGTGTGCATCTTTCAGAGCAGAGTTCATTTCTACCCAGCGGCGATTTCCGACCGGCTCCGCAACTTCATTCACCGCAGGTTCGGTGGCGTGAACAGCAAGTACACCAACAACTGATGGGTTCCAGGGCCCACTGGTCCTCGTGACCTTGGACAGAATATTTTGGACCATCAAACGGTAGCTTCATCAATACAAACGTCTTCACAATACGATTCAAAGCGACCTGTTATCGCCGACACGCGAAGCACGGGAACACAAGACGATCACCCAAGACACTGGCGACGTGCAGGTCGCACCTGCTCGGTGCGCGAGACTCAGTTTGAGTCACTGCATAACAAGCCACCTCGACGGCACGCGGTAGGTCGCACCAGATTGGTCGACGAGGCTCAAATCGAGTCGCCGCCCAACTTGCTGTCTGATCCGCAACAAGCAGGTAACACCAGTTCGGTGGACGCGACTCAGTTCGAGTCACTGCAAATGCGCAACTTAAGAAAGGCCAGCACAAATAGAGCAGTCGACAATCCTACCACCAACCGTCCGTCGTCACGTGCTGCCGGCCGAAAGCAAGCACCGTTCGAGAGGAAAGCCGCGGATCAAGCCTGTACCGAAATCAAACAAGTGCGACCAACCCCCAGCTCGACATACGTCCGAGAATGCTTGATCAAACAGCTAAGTACGCGGTCGTCCAGTCACGCCACTGCTTTGAACGTCATGTGCACCCGGCTTGGTATTGCGCCCCCTAAGAAGTTTCCTTTACGGGACAGTAACCAACAGTGGCAACTCAATCAGGAAAAGCAACGCGTAGTTTCCGCTTTGGCGCTGGAGCACCAAATGAGTCTACAAGACATTGCGGAAATAGTCCGAGTTCAATCCAGTAGTGACCCCCGTCCGAACAAAGCGATGTATTCATCCCGGTTCGCCAGCTTGCTCGCCGGGTACACGCACAAGAATCACTTGGTACAGATCGCGCGCGAAGGGATTCAGCCATTGTGGAAGGTGTCAAACCCCATGCAAACGTATCCGATGAAAAAACACGGGTCTGCCTCTCGCCATCTGAACGGAGTACTCAAAGCAATTCGAAAAGGGCAAGATGCGGGGCAGTATCTGGTAGTGGACATCAAAGTGCTTCAGCTGTGGAAGTACATTCAGATAAGTCCACTTGGTGCAGTCACGAAGAAAGACTGCGATCCCGAAGAAGATATCAGGCTCATCCATGATCTCTCGTTGCGGCGGGGTACATCGACGAACGACATGTCTCAAACCGAGCGGTCCCCAGACATCGAGTACAAGCATATCGCAGCTATTGCTCGGAGGATCATCTCGTGCCGATCAGTCTACAAAGGCGTGCCCGTCAAAATCATGAAAGGCGACGTCAAAGGCGCCTTTCGTCACCTCATGCTGGCAAGCGAGCACGTTCGATGGATGGCAGCTACCATACAAGAACTGGGAGTCCTCATCATCGACATGTCGGCTCCCTACGGATGGACAAGCTCTCCTGCATTTTACGGCGTTCGGTGGTGCAATCACGTGGTTAGTAAGCCGAGAGTGGCCAGCATCCAGGGACCCGAGTACCAACGATCATGAGCCATTCTTCGCATATGAATGGGTGGGCGATCACGTCCTCGTTGAGCCCGAGATCAACAACAGACTTCAGCTAGCCAATGAGGCACTTCGGCTTTCCATGCTGGCGATTCTTGGTCCTGCACCAATCAACGAAGAAACGTTTTCGACGTGGGAAACTCAGCTTCAGGTGCTGGGGCTTGAGCTTGACACCGACGCCTGCACGATCTCCATGCCACAGGACAAAATAGCGAAGGCTCTCGGGAGAGTCCAGTCGCTTCAAGTACAAACGCAGCCTACCCGGACCCAGTTACAGCAGCTATTGGGTAGTCTACGGCACGTGTGTTCGTGTCTTCGCGCCGCTAAACCGTTCTACCAACGTATCCACACTGCATGCGTCCGGGCCCCCCGGTACGGAAAAGTTGCAGTCGACGAGGCGATCCGAGACGTCTTTCAATGGTTTGCAACGATACTCAGCAAAGGCCAGCTCCACGCATTACCTTTGCGATGTATACATCAACCCAGCCAGTCGATGCCCACATCTACATGGACACAAGCAACAGCGGACTTGCTGTACTCAACCCAGCAAGGAGGCAGTACATCCAGGTTCAATTTGATGCGGAAGAACTGAGACTGATACAATGAGCAAGCGGCTGCAGTGCTTTCACATCAACGTTCGAGAGCAACTTTGTGTCGCACTAGCTGCGTGGTCTTTCGGGCCAGCATGGGCAACGCCGCACACTGTTTTAATCAAGGCATGGTCCGACAACACTTCTGCAGTATCCTGGACAAATCGACTAGCAAGTAACAACCCGCTTGCGCAAGACTTGAACCGCGCAATCGGACTCGCTGAGGCTGTTTTCGGTTTTCGCATACTGTGTGGGCATCTCCCTGGATCGTCCAACACGATGGCAGATGCCGGCTCGCGTGCCGGGACACCACCTTACGTCAAGTTGTGGACTAACCTATCGTCTGCATGGCAACAGATACCAGTGCCACCAACTCTACGCAAGGTCTACAAGACCTTCTCGTCCAGCTTCAGTCTCACGCGTTGGCCCCTGGCTCAAGGCCAAAGTACGCAGCGACCTGGAGGAAATGGTCGACTTGGTGCTTGGAACACGACCTCCACCCATGGTTACCAGCAGACATCCAACAGCACTCCCATCAACTCGCCTTGTTCGCCGTTCACTATTGGTGCTCAGCTAGAAGAACGGCAGGAAAGCCACTATCCACGACCACCGTGCTGTCCGCGGTTAGCCACATCTCTTGGTATCATATGCGCGAGCGAGGGTACTCCGTCGGTCTCCACGCCGGACACAAGTTGGCCGTGCGCGGGATGCAGAGGCTGTCTCCACCTTCTCGCCAAAAGGAACCTGTTACACTCGCAATTCTGCGAGAGCTCCGATCACGATGCAATTTCCGAACACCCCACGATCGCGTGCTCTGGGGGGCAGCGGCCGTGGGCTTTTTCTTCCTGCTCAGAAGATCCGAATATCTCGCGGACGGCAGCCGAGTCAAGCCATACATTATCCGCACAAAGGACGTCAAGTTCATCACCAAGCAAGGCATCAAAACCTACTCCATCGACATGACTGCTGCTGTTTCAGTACATTTTCGGGGTAGCAAAACGGATCAAGCGGACTCAGGGACAACAAGAACACTTCACCGATCCGGGTCGTCGTGGCTGTGCCCGGTTCTAGCCGCATGGGAGCTAGTCCGGATTGCCAACAGCTTCGGCAGCAACGAAGCTCTCTGCTCAACTGCACCAAGCAAGGTGCTCGCCCCGAACACGCTCAGCAACGCGATCAAGCGGGCTGCACAAGCCATTGCAGCCGACCCGACGCGTTTCGGTACACATTCAATGAGAAGCGGCGGGGCCACAGCAAAGTATCTAGCCGCAACGGAGCATTGTGCCCACTTTCATTTCACTCCATATAAGAACACTCACAGACCCATTCCAATAGCCACATCCACAGCTTACATTTTCTTCTTCTTCTCCTTATTCCAGTCTACAGTGCTTCTTATCCTTCTTAGATAAAAATGGATTAAAAATAGCACTTCTTCACTCCCCATGGTGTCCATACACCTTCTCGTCGGATAAAAGCAAAGACAGAAAATAAATGATCCTAATGAAGCTACAATTATCTTAAGCAACGGAGCATTGTGTTCATTTCACTCTCTTAAGCAATCGAGCATTGTGTCCATTTCCATTTTCTATAGATATAAACACAGCCTCGCTAATCCATTTTCACTTCTTCTCCTCAAACCCCGCTACAGCGCTTTTTATCCACCTTAGATTAAAAATAGCACTTCTTCACTCCCCATGATGTCCATACATCTTCTCGTTAACACTCGCGTAAATAGAAAAAATAATCTAAAAGCTTCATTTATCTTAAGAGAACTGTATAATATATAAGAGAAAGATGTGCAATTACCTGACCAAAGACGGAATCAAATGAAAGCTATCGCCGAAGAAAGACATTTGTCATATTCATTGGAAATATTCGATTATCGACCACAAAAGCAATGAGATTAGAAACTTGAATAGATCAATCGCTAAGGCGAATATCAAAACCAAAACTCTACGCGATGAAGTTAGTCATCTCAAGGAGGATATAACTTTTCCTTAATCCGCTCTCAAGGATAAAGATAGTATCATATCGTCAATGAAGAAAGAATACGATCAATACATTCAAATCAAGCAATTGGAGATGAAAAAAACTCGTTTATCGAAATATGTCCATGATATGACTGACATATATGAGCTAAAAACGTTTTGCAGGTCGGAAGTACATGAATTGACACTATCTGAGATTTTCGGAGAACATGGCGATTACTGGAGACACTATAACGAGCTGAGAATCCAAAGAAACAAGCTGTGCCATGAATTTAGTCCATCTTAATAAAAATTATATTAGTATACCCAACCAACAACCATGAAGCGCAACGACACAGAAGAAGAGAGACTCAACGCGAGACGAGAGGCGAATCGGAAATACTACCAGCGAACTCGCGAAAGCAGACTAGCAAAGCAGCACCAGTACTACCCAGATCATAAAGCTGAAATTAGTGAGAAAGACAAAATCAGATATCAGCAGAAAAAATAGCGATTAGCGATTAATCGATGAATTTTTTTGCATGCACTAGTATAACCGGGAATTTTTCCGATCTATCTTAACCCTTTTAGCCCGAGATTCTGTATTCTACAGAATACGTAATATGGCAGTTGAAAGTAAGTCGCAAGCTTACACACACGAATGGCGTCAGATATTCTCCGCATATGAAAGTTTGTATATGTGGGGGTGGGGCAGTTTATCATCCTGGATCGGAGAGGGGGAGATAGACGGGCATTAATCCTCCGGTATAGAAAAGACAGTATAAAGTGACTGGAGGTTTCAGAATTCTGTTTGCATCCCATCATCACCACCCTCCACCACACGCTTATGCCACTCATTTCGTGACTTCGCCCAGCAATGACGGAGTGGATTAATTCGAAGGGGTTCAAGCGTCTGTGGCGCGCGCTGGTCAAGGCCGGGTGGAAAGCAAGACCGCCTTCAGGTCTGGACACGGAGCACACCTACGTAAAGCCAGGAGTGAAGGGTCGGCTTCGAAAGG
>BSXT01000735.1:0-28841 GCA_030267785.1 Phytophthora fragariaefolia | reverse complement strand
CTATGTAACTAACACCGTAATTCGTCTTGTCCGTGGCTCGGCTGGAAGTACCGTATCCGCTCTCACACTGAGACACTTTTCCGCTCTGAATATGAAACACCGGACATGTATCCATCCAGTACCGTGACCGCTCGCAACTTGAACCAGGCGACCGCTCGGAAATTGAAACAGGGACCGCTCTTGGCTACATCTCGCTAGGGTCACCCGTAATTGGGTCCCTAATACACAGCGACCACAAAATCGGTGTGGCGCTACACCACATTGACTGCTCCATCGCGAATTATATGAAGCCCGCTCTCGCAAATTATTCCATCTACGTAGGCGTTTCCAGTCAGCTTGTGGTGAGCCACTGGGATTGCTTCCGCAGCGTCACTATCATAACCTCGTGACTCCCCCTCTTCTTCTGCACGTGCTGTTTCGTTCACATCGCTCTCCTCCTCGTCCACGTCCGATTCATCGAACTACCATTCTGCAGAGCCATCATCGTCGTTCAGCAGCCCATGTATGTCCATCGTCGTGCTGTACGAAGATAGCAAATAGTGAGAGTTGTGCGGCAAAAACGCAACCGCTGATGGCGAAACTATTCTGGTTTTCACGGTACAGTGTATGTTAGAGGTCCGCTGCGGACCTGTTAGTCTTGGTGATCCCAACACCGAATCCACGGTAGCCGAGTTTCTACCAACCAGCGGCAATCACGATCCTTGTTACGGGTCTGCTGTGGAACTATAAGCCTACTAGATACGGTCAGTAGTGAAAGGGTTAATACGTTTAATTATCCCTAGAATAAGCTCTGGGCACTGTCTTCGCTGCATTTAAGCGGGAGGAAAATTACCTCCAATCATTCTTATTCCAGATCATTTTTACAACGAGGATTAATTGGGCGACGTCCGACGTCCGCCTGTCTACCGGTTGTGTACCGGTAAACCGGTATCTAACTGGTATACACTTTGATGTGGTCCAATTCCAGTTGCAGTTTCCTCCTATCCCAGGCCCTAGTAAGACTGTCGGCATACTTTTTAGGGGTGTTTCAGTCATTGATTTTGAAGTACGTGCTGGCCTACCACATAACAGCCTGCGAAGACTGGTCCTAGAGGCGCGTGTGTCGTCGCCTGGTGGGTGGAGCATTGAGTGCCTCCAACGCATCAGCGCTATCCAGCGTCAGCGTCCAGTTTGTTACCCCCAGTAGTTGGATACCATACAGTATACTTGTAGTATATACAGTCAGGACGGTGGCTTCGGACACGGGGTCCGCTTATAACCTGTGCAAGACTAATGCATATCCAAATATTATTTTTATAGGTTAGAGTTTTCCCGCCACGCCTAAACGCGGAGCCATGAACGATCCGCTCACTTCGAAACGCGCACAGCAGAAAGCAAGCACAATGGGACGGTAGATGAAAATTTTCCACAAGCGAGCTCTTATCAGGAAGACCCATGCCTCTCCAGAGCTGAGCCAAGGAGACCTAGCAGCCTGGGTTCAGACCACATACAAACTTCGCAGCGCGCCCGCCTGAAACACAGTCAGCAATATCCTGAAGAATGCGGCCGCCATCTTGAGTGACAAGTACGGCGATGAAAACCCGTCTTCTGTCTCGGCGGATCCCTACGCCGTTGACCAGCTCCAAGCTATGCGAAGGAGCAACAAGAAATCAATGGAAAGAATACCATCAAGAACTGTTTCCGGCACACAAACATATGCTACGTGGAGCCCAAGGTCCAAAAGGGCAATGCCACTGAGTGCAGCTACAGCGAGGGTGTGAAAATGGAGGATGTCATCCTTCGCGGGGCAAACATGCAGGTCTAGTCCCCATCATAACTAATGACCTGTAATAAATATATCACTTCAAATCTAGATGAGTGGTTCCGGGTGTCGGAAGTGGGAGTACTGGGTGTATATATCTTGCCAGTGCTCAAAATCATTCTCACCGATAAGCTACCCGCATTATTGTGGAAACACCTATCAGACGAGTCTCCGCTATCATTGTAGCGTCTTATTATAAACTGTCGGATTTGACCGACGAGGGTGTGTCTTAGCAGATTTTGCATCCGGAGGAAGGCTCTTCGTCTAGCGTTTTTTTCTGAAAAAGGCAATCACACTTAAGTCCTCGAGTGGCAAAAGCATCGGCCTTGAATTTCCCGCACCTTCATACTCAACAGCATGCCAGAGGTCGGGGGCTCGGGCTTACAGCGGGAGATCCTGAGTCCACATAGTTCAGTGGTGGGTGGGGGAGGCGTCCATTCACGCTGTGATAGCAACTTGTCGATCTCATCGAAAATATCTTCTTCCGATTCTGTAAGGGAAAAAAGTTAGAATGGTTCCAGATTGTAGCCGAGAATTGGCATACCTGAACAAGGGGGATCGCCTATAAGTTGTAAGGGTTTGCCATCTTTAAGACGTCGAAGTCCCTGTAGACAATTGGCCAGGCAGCCGAAATATTGTCAGATCAGAAATTCGAGTTAGGCATGAGCTGAACGTACATCGACCCAGTACACTGCAGCCATATGTGTAACTGCGCGCAAGGTGATGGTAGTGCCATTGATTCCAAGTCGCAATTGTCGAGTATCCTCTTGATCTTTTTCCACACAATCCATGAGCATATTACATCAGCGACTCAGCAGGAAAACACGAACCTTTGGTCCCTTCGTAGTCAAGCACGATCTCGGATGCACTGCGAATGTCTGTGGACATGACTAGCACTTGGTGTGTGGACTGGCAAGTCAGTGAAAGGATGGATGTCAAACGAAGTCCACCCAAGACAAGAATTAGAGGGCAAGTCGATGCACGTACATGGACTCGATAGAGTACCAACTGATGACCGATGGTCTGGAACAAGAACGGTCGCCACGTGCCGTTGAGCTTCCGATACTCGAGGAACCCCGAAAGCCCCTGTGTGTCGTCGTGCACAATTTTGCTGTTCCGCCTGGAGAACGTGTAGTACGCTGCCAAGTCCACAGACTCGGCAGGAGACACAGGCTTGATGGGAGAGTTTCGCGTGCTCTCGGGTCTTCGCAGTCGAGTCATCTGAGGCTCTTCATCCTTCAGAAAGTTGCAACCGTCACTGGAACTGCTGGCGAGCGTGAACGCGCTGGAGTTGCTGACTGGAGCGACTCCTGCATTGGCGGAGCTCTCGCTGCTGGCAGCGCTGCGAGTGCTCGACCGGCACGAGGCCGAGCGATCTGAGCGAGCGGGTGCCGCCATCGCCGCGGATGACAGCGACGGCAACCGACGAGACGGTTGCTCCATCGGTCAGTCAGCCACACACACGCAATTCGCGAGTTGGGAAATGGGGCTCCTGGGCGTGACGCTGGACGATAATAGCCCGCCAGCAGCGTCCGGAGACATTCAGCCAGCCGGGCGGCGTCGCCAATAATCAGTCCGCCCATACAGGATAGTAACGTTGAACTGAACACCTGAAACCTCCGCAGCAGCTCGACACGAACCGCCCTGTCGTTGCCATCGGCTGCGCCGGCGAGTATAAGATCGTCAAGCTGTTCTTCGGTAATCGCCCAGCAGCGTCCCCCCCCCCTCTCCGGGGCCGTGAGTCTCAATTGTCTACTTTGGATGGAGACACACTCAATGGCTCTCGCAGCTAATAGCGTTCAACTCCGGCAGCACGAGTTGTAGCCTACAACGCCAGGTCAGTCACTACCTATCCCCGTCATAAGACGCGCGTGTGCCTCCTGGAGATCCAAAGTCGCCTTCCGCTAAGTACGACGGGAGGACGACAGCTCTGCTGGGGGCGGACCAGTTGAAGACGCGAAGGATGTGGCGCGGCGGGTTGAGAGCGACGGAGGCGACACATGCAGCGCGCTGTGTGAGCCGCGCGGTCGGCTGTGCGGCCTCTGGACCGACCGCCGGGCGCGCGGCGGGCGCCGAGGCGTGGCAGCAGCTGGCGGGGCGGCCGCTTGGGCGCCAGACGATGGACGGGGGCGCGATGCTGGGGGCGGCGGCGGCGGCGCTGGCGGTGGCGGCAGCTGCGCTCGACGCGGATGCCACGTCACGCTCTGAAGCCAAGCAGCTGGTGGGGGGCTTGGGGGCCGTCGTGGAGGGGGAGGAGGCGAGCGGCAGGCTCCGCGGAGGCCGCCGGCTGCTGCTCAAGCAGCGCAGCAAGCACGAGGCCAAGCTGCAGGAGGTGGACCAGATGAAGACGCACCTGGACGCGTACAAGCAGCGCCGCGTGGCCATCGACTCGCTGCGCAAGACGTTCGACCTGTACGCGAGCAAGAGCGTGGAGCTGGGCGGCGGCAGGCGCGTCAAGGCGATGACGTTCACCGACTTCTTGCACTCGTTCGTGCTTCCGCAGTTCCATCTGCACGCGCCCGTAAGGCGACAGGCAACTTGAGTTTGGGTTTGGGCTGGACGCAGTAAACGGCGGTGAGGCTAACTCAGTGCTGTGGTTGTGCAGCGGCCTGACCTGACGTACACGTGCGATTTTGTGGGAGACGCCAACGGGCTCATCACGTACGAGGAGTGCTACCTGCTTATCCACCTGCTGCAGAGTGAGGCTTGCCGCTATCGAATAGCGCTTATCACCATATAGTTATGAACTAATTGCTGGTCGCATTGTGTGCAGTCCCGAAGGAGCACTTCGACGTTGCGTTTTGCATGCTTGATTTGGATGGCGACGGGTCGGTGGACAAGGCCGAGTTCAGTGCGGTGATTGAAAACTTGCTCCGCACTATCACGGCTCGTGAAGGCGAGGAAGACGTGTCAATCTCTGCGGATGATACTTTACCGCGCCTTACAAAATTCCTATTTGGCCACTTCAGCAAAACTATTACCGCCAAGGATCTCGGGGAAGCATTGGATGAACTGCGCAAGCAAATTTTGAGGGCCGAGTTTGATTTGTATGCTACCGTGAACCCGGTGACGAAGGAGCAGACGATGTCTGTCCACGACTTCGCTCTCACGCTCATTTCGTGCTTCGACCCTGAGAAATTGCCACCGTACCTTGATCGGGTGCAGGAGCTGAATGCCAGCGAAGTAAATATTAATTTTAACCATGCCTGGGAATTCTACTATCTAACACGTTGTGTGTGCCACAGGGAGTGATAATGTGGGACGAGTTCTTTGCGTTTCACTTTAACGTGCAAAGCCATTTGCCCGATATCAAGCTGGCGTTTGAGCTTACAGGAGCTGGTGAAATCACAGAAGGTAAGCACCTGAATGAAGAGATACATTCGCATTACACATACGGCCCCATTAACCTGCGCTTTATTACAGCCGACTTTATTCGCGCCGCACATGTCGTTAGTGGTGTGGAACTGGCGTCCCCGGTTGTGCAGCTCGCATTCCGCATTTTCGACGACGATGGTGAGTTCATTCACAAACCGGATATTAAAAAAATGATTCTGTTGTACTGCTGCAGTACTTCGAAGTAGTAGCTAACAGAAGCGCGTCACTATGAACAGCAAACGGAACATTGGACCAGTCGGAGCTCTTCAAGGTGTTGGAGATGCGCAACTCAGTGCAGCTCAAGCAGGTCAGATGATAATTTGTTTCATACCGTTAAGTATGTGTAAGTCTCACACTATTCTATGCTGTAGGAGCCGCTAACTGGTTCGCGGCTAGAAAAACTGTGGAACTGTATGAAAGACAATGGCAAAAAGTAGTTCTGAGAAAGGCAGGCCATGCATGCCCAAACGCTTTGAAGCTGCCTAATACGTGAGCAAACTAATTGACGGGTTACTTGGACGTGTTTGACATTCGCTTACAAAATTTTTGACCTAGCCATGTCAGCGTCAACTTTGTCCTCAAGAGTAACACAAACAGTGCCAACTACACAGGACATAATGCAAGCATCGTCTAGATTTCTCGATAACTGAAGCAGTAGCGTCAGCCTTCTGCTGAGTTGTCGATGCTTATCATACCACACCGCTTTGCTTTTCGTCCAAATTGCTTTGCTTTTCGTCCAAATTGAATATCATGGTGACTTGAAGGACAAGCGCATTCCTAAGCAAGTTGGTAACTAGAGGTGTCCATTCGCCTGCTCGGTGTGGCTGGTAAAGAGTGGAAATCCATGCTGTAGCGTGCCCAAGGTAATTATGTTGTGGCAATTGAAGAGTTCCATTGTCACGCTTCTTGATGAACACAATCACCAAACCTCCAGAACAGCCGAAGGACCATACACAGTGCCATAATGAACGTCCGGGACCACGAAAATCCCGCTTACACTACTAGAAAACTCCCATAATGAAATAGTCGAAAGCATTCTGCCACAAATTTTTCGGTGTTGTCTATCGGAACTTGGGCAGTGATGGAGACGCACTGCATCTTTTGCATTTCAATTTCATTTTGAAGCAATCAGACGCATTCTCCAGCGCAGTAGCTTTTGTCGACGAGCCATAGTCGGTGTTTACCATATATATGCATACGGTATGTATATATATTGGTATGCCCAAGCGCAAGTGCGGCTCCAGCTTTAGTGGTTGAGTCACTCAAATGTGTGGACTGATTTGTTGTCCAGTTTCATCGGATAGCTGGAGTGGCGGCAGATTTTTGGTATGTGAGCTGTGTCGTCGCAATTCGCGCTGCGTTCTGGCTTGTAGCCAGAAGTGCTACGAGAAAGTGGTGGGCAATTCTACAACGCTCCACATCTGAGATGCTGATGTGTCTTAAAACCATGCCTACGGTAGCTCGCGTGGTTTGTGGACCGGTGATGAAGCGTCCCTAAGGTTCATTTCCTTTAGGCACGAAAGGAAATGGTGTTTTACACATAAGGAAAAATAATGGTGTAGTGCACATATCATGTGCGAGCGAGCCGCAGCGAGCTCCCCAGTTCAGCTTTCGACGAAAGCCAAGTTAGTTTAAGAGGGGGTTTCTATCTCTACTCGACACCGCACGACGACATGACCGCCCAAGGACCTGTCAAGACAGCCGACGCCGCCACGACCGAGGCTGGGCCTCCCCCGACGCCCCCTGCGCGCGCAGATGTACCAGCGCCGGACACGACCACGACCGTTAACGTCGTCGACGTGACGACGGATAGCGCGGCGTGGACGGAAACTCCGGCTCGCTCGACAACTGAGTCCCCTCCGATCCGTGCGTCGAAGCGAGTGGTGAAGCGCAAGGTGGCCGACAACCGCGAAGGAGAGCTCGCCCCCAATCACGATGGAGCGTCCTGGTCCGGCGCCCAAGACGACGATACGACAGCCCACGGGGTTTGATTTCACGGACTTCATGACGTCGTTCCAGCCTGGACTCGCCACCGAAGTCCGACTTCCAAGCCAAGGTCGTGACGATCCGTCACAAGCCGCCAAGCCACCGAGAGCCGAAGAGGAGGCGCAGACGCTGCGCCAGGAGCTGGAATGTCTGAGGGGCCAAGTCGAAGGTGTGCGTCAGTTGCTGGTAGTGCTGACCAAGCCGAACGATCAAGGCGAGCTTTCAGCTGCCAGCGTGCAGCAGCTGACGAGCGGAAGTTTCCCGGAGCACGCGAATTCTCGCGCTCGCCGCGGGGCGAAACGCGGATTTCGTGTACTCCACCCTATGAAAACGCGAGCTCGAATCACAATTCGAGCCCAATAACATGCACCCGGCACGGCCTAATTTCGACTCGAGAAACTACACTTCGGCGATCACGACGTCAGCCCGAGACGTCGATGACTGCTGGGCGTCAAGTGGCTACACAATCAACCGCACCCATGATGGTCATACGGCCTAGGGCGACTCGGACGACCCTACAGCCAGCTGCACCTGAGATGGCCATACAGCCTAGGTCAGCAACAGTACCTGAGATGGCCATACAGTCTAGGACTTCTCCTGAGATGGTCATACAGCCTAGGAACCCTCCTGAGATGGCCATACAGCCTAGGACTACTTCTGCCCTTGTGATGACCATACAGCCTAGGACTACCTCTGCTCCTGAGATGGTCATACAGCCTAGGGAAGTCGAGACGGACTCAGGGCCAGAAGACACGCAAGTATGTACAGACTTCGGTGCACGCGCAACGCGCACAACGCATAATGTAATAACTAGTGCAAGGGCTGCTCGGGTAACTGAAAACGTAGTCCGCCGCGCCACGGGCTTCGAACCGCTACGGCGTCTATCACTGAACAAGGCTCTGGGGAAGGTCGGCCTGCAACTTCCAACGTCGTCGTACCCTGCATCCCAGCAATCGTCAAGCGGGACAGAGCTTCTACTCAATACGCCTCTGCAACGTACGCTGTCTGAATTTGTCCGCCGGACACATATGCCTTTGCCGGCTCTAGTGGAACTTGTACGCGGACAGACGGAAACAGATTATCGTCCAAACAAGCACATGGTTCCGGCAGTGATTGCGCAGGTGTGTAAAGAATACCAGCATCTAGAGAAACTGCAAGCTATAGCGGCGGAAGGTGTGCGCGTGGAGCTCAAGAAGGACGTGCCACTTCAAGCACATCCACCTGACAACCACAGATCGACAATTGAGAGGGTGAACATATTGCGCAAGAACGTACGCAAGGAACAGGACGCGTGGAGGTGCCTTGTACTGGACTTGGATCTCCTTGCGATGTGGCCTGAAGTGTTCGTCAGCCCATTCGGAA
This sequence comes from Phytophthora fragariaefolia, assembly GCA_030267785.1. Classification (NCBI taxonomy): domain Eukaryota; phylum Oomycota; class Peronosporomycetes; order Peronosporales; family Peronosporaceae; genus Phytophthora; species Phytophthora fragariaefolia. The sequence continues at coordinate 20,317 of BSXT01000735.1, read as the reverse complement.
TTGTCGACAAAGCGGGTGATGACCCGCGGACTTCTGGAAGGACTATCCATGATCTTTCGTTCCCCGAAGGTGCCTCAATCAACGACGTTACCGATCAGGACGGTATCCAAAAGACTGACTATCGTCACTGTGATGCCGTCGCCTCCGAGATATTACGAATCAAGCGAGAACACCCTGACATCGAGATCAAGGCTATGGTAGGCGATGTAACTTCAGCATTTCGCAACATCCCGATTCACAGCCGCAGCGTACACCACTTTGCTGGCCGCATTGAGATTGAGAATGCACTCGTTGTTGAGCTGGCATATCCATTCGGATGGACGGGCTCTCCCGGCGAATACGAAGTCATCGAAGGGGTGATATCATTTGTCCACGGCAGCCATGGTAACAGAGATAACCCAACTTTTTTTTTCAACTATCACTGGGTTGACGACCACATCAACGTCGCCGCCGATCCCGGGACCAACTGTGAAGGCATGGAACGCTCGCTACGCTACGCTATGACCGCTATACTAGGTAGTGGGGCTGTCAATGAGGACAAATTCACGGAATGGAACACTAGCCAAAAGATCCTGGGGTTGAAATTTGACACTATTGCAGAAACAATCTCAATACCAGCCGCCAAGATCGCTAAGGCCCGCAATCTTGTCGCATCGGCGAGCCACTCAAGTGGACTCTCACGGAAAATGTATCGCTCCCTCATGGGAGGTCTGCGTCACATGGCAACATGCATCTGGGCAGCGCGCCCGTTTCTCCAGCGCCTCCGGCTCAGGGAGATGAACCTTCACCGGTTTCGGCATGTCACGGTATGCGACGCCATCAAACTAGATCTTCTCTGGTGGTGGCAAATTCTTCATTTCCCGCTCCTGAATGGCGTGGCTCTCCAGTACTTTATCAGTTTGCCGGAACCCGACGTGGTCGTCGAGATGGACGCATGCGACCACGGTCTCTGCGCTCTCGATACAAAGGCCAATATTGCGCTGACTCACGGTTTTCGCCCCATAAACTTCAGCTTATTGCACGCTTCAAGACCGGGGAAGCCAATGGCTTCAACATTAATTTTCGGGAATTGCTCTCCTGTGCATTTGCTACCCACGAATGGGGTCCCCGGTGGTCCCAGAGTGCCCCGGAAGGACGTCGCCCCCTCCACGTACATTTTCGTATCGACAATACTTCGACCGTGGCCTGGCAAAACCGCCTTGCGTCACGTAACACCCGCGCCCAAGACATCCGGCTGCTCGGAAACTGGGAGAGCACTCTCAACCTCCGTTTCTCGGCTTCCCATATTGCCGGGGTCGACAACACCCGCGCAGACGCCGGCTCGCGCATTGCCGCCCACCCGTCTTACGCTACCAAGTTTAAGGAATTAACTCGTGGTTGGGCGCAGGTATCACCGACGATAGACGTCCGCGGACTTTCGTCGCTCTGGCGCAATATCTCCGCGAGCATTCCGTTGCCGACTCCACCTTCACCAAGTACTCTGCTGCAATGACAAAGTGGACGGTATGGACATCACGTCGGGGAATTGATCGATGGCTCTCAGGCTTCGCCGATGAGATCGTATTCAAGTACTCTCTGAATTCATCGTGCACGGGTTTCAATATGGATTCAGCGATGGCAGCCCGCTGCGCGGATCATCAATCATCAACATGCTGCAAGGCGTTCGTCACTTTTTCGCAGCGGCCGGACGGGTCCTTCCGATTGCCCACCCACACGTTCGCATGCTTTTGAAAGGGATATGACACACCTCCGCGACACAAGGCTCCAGTGTCCATTCGGCTCCTCGAAACGTGCTTTCACTCTCTCCGGCTCGATGATCCTTCCGCCCAAGCTCTCTGGGGGGTCGTGTGTGTGGCGTTCTTTTTCCTACTAAGACGTTCGGAAATTGTCTCCATCAGCGGACACGCGTTCAAGTGGTTTGCGCTTAGAGCCGATGACCTGGTTGTCCTCGATACTACCGGGGAGCCGACGCGATTGGCGGCCGAAGCGCAATCTGCACACATGAAGCTTCGCGGTTCCAAGACCAATCAGTGTGGGCATACAACAGCTCAAATGTTGTATCGATCAGGGCACCCATTCCTGTGCCCTGTCTTCGGCGCTCTTCTTCTTCTACGATCAAGACAAGACCTTCCTCTCGGGATACCGGCGGCAGTGTACCTGGGGCGCACCGGCCCACCGGTGTGTATTTCAACGGCAATTCTGTCGAGTGCAGTCAAGAAGACCGCTGCACAGAATGGTGAGGATCCCAAGAATTTCAGCCCGCACTCCTTTCGTGCCGGGGGTGCAACGCACATGTATCGAGCAGGAGTGGGTGCCATGACGATTCAATTTCATGGCCGGTGGGTTTCGGACACGTTCAAGACCTACACCAACCTCTGCGCGGAATCCGTCACCTCCCTCGCTGCCAACATGGTGACCGGCTCCAAGGGTGACTCAACTCTTCACTAGTGGGCGTATGCTGCATGACCTACATTGGGGGCTCCGCTCTCCTCGTCCCTTTTGGATGAGCGGATGGTCATGCACATATGCCCATTAATGAACTACAGTGTTTTACCCCAAAGTTGTGTTCATTTCCTGGAGGCACGAAAGGAAATGGTGTTTTACACATAAGGAAAAATAATGGTGTAAGTAGTGCACATATCATGTGCGAGCTACCCACTGCGAGCCGCAACAAGCTCCCCAGTTCAGCTTTCGACGAAAGCCAAGTTAGTTTAAGACCCGCCTCTCCTCGCCCCTTTTGGATGAGCGGATGGTCATGCACATATGCCCATTAATGAACTACGGTGTTTTACCCCAAAGTTGTGGAAACCTCAAATATCACGACTTGTGAGTCGTTCCTTGAGCCCTCTTATGCGTACCGGTACATGTGGCGGCCGATCTGCTGATAAAGATTTGATGAGACCAGAAGTACGGTGCCCGTGCCGAGGAGAAAGCCGGCTGTACTTGTACAGTACACCGAAGACGAGAAACTGCCTGCTTCTACCCACACCTTCGCCTTCTGGAGTTGTTGCAAGGCAGACTGGTTTGTTATTCACCGTCGGGCTCACCCACAGCACGAATGGCTTATCGCCGGAATGAGTCGATCTGTCGACCACCACCTTGGCTTGAGATTGCCAGAAGAACTCACCTCCGCAACGCCCCACACTAGGAAGTACACTACATCGTTACCATTTGCATTAGTCAGAAAATCCTATCAAAGATGGGCCGGCTGCTCCCCCAACATAAATATCGGCGCTGGGCGACGACAATGAACCCCCAGCGCTACCTCGTGGCGCCTTGCTCTACCTCTGACAGACTCACTTTGGTCAGCGATCGGTTGACCTGAACTACGGTTACCTTCTTGCCACCGCTGACGACTACCGCCTCCTCGCCTGCGTCTGGTCCCTCAGCCGCCGTTGTTGCCGTCTCTTCCTCTTGGTCGCGCCTGGCTGTGCCTGAGTCCTGCTTGTGAATGGCGCTGGGGGACCCTGTGGGAATATCTTCGAAGGTTCCCTGCTCCTCCGTCCCCGCAACCTCCTTGGCCTCACTCCCCGCCTCCGCCTGCTGCTCCTCGGCCGTCGTGTCCTCGATCCTGAGCGTCCCCTTGTCGTCCCGCGAGATGGTCGTGACCTTATTGCCCTTGGACGTGGGCGACCGCTTGATGGTGATCTCGTCGCCGTCCTCCGTCTTGATCGTCGTCGTGTGCCCCTCCACCTCGACCGGCGCCTCGGTCGCGTTCCCGCCGGGCGCGTCAGTGGCCGCGACGATCTCTGCGCGCCGCACGACGCCCTCAGCTACCGTGAAGCCGTCGCGGAAGGTGCGCGCGGGAAGCACAGCGCTCTCGTGGCGCAGCATGAGTCCGGACAGCAGCAGCAGCGCGCCGGCGATCACCAGCAGGAAGAACACGCGCTCTCGGGGCAGGCTACGCCGCATCCTGCTTCGCTCTGTGGCCACGGAAAGCAAGTCTTCTAATGAGGCCGGAACGACCGCTCGTCTCTGCCCGATCCCAGGTGCGCACAAAGCACTTGGCGTTTGTATGCTGAGATCGCGCCAAGTGCACGCTATTATACACGGACTGCAACGCAACGTTCACGTGCAGCTAAAGGCGATGTCCGCAGACATCCATCTGCCCGCCGCAGCTGCGGCAAAAGGCTTGACCCAGCGGTATCGCCAACATGACCGGCTCTCGCTGTTCGTGCGATGCCGGTCTGTTGTGCACGCACGTCGACAACCTTTCGCAGCAACTGTTCGCTCTTCATTCAGTGTTTACCTCCCCGGCAGCTGGTGCTACATGTAGTCAACCTCGCTCGTTCGAGTGGTGGTGGTGGGGACTTTGTTTGAGACCAATCCGGAAGTAAGATACTAGCTATTAACTCGAGTTCTTAGGCAGATTCTCTACATGTAGTTTGTTGACAAACCTGACTTCTGTGATTGACATATTACTGTAGTGCACGAAGTACGAGTTGTACTTCAGCCTGCTCAAAGCTCCAATCCTCCTTTCCTCGTTCTCAATCTTCCCGAATTTTTATCTGTACGATGTTCTTTTTCTAGTCTCCTTTTTAAGATTACATCGATATTCCTGAATGCAGCCTAGCGAGTTCAGGCTGCAAATGGATAAACTGAGTTGTTATGCCTAAACTTAGCTGAATCTACGGCTCAAATACACAAAATCGTGCTTCGACACGAAGAAGCTCTGAGATTCTAAATAGTGGAAATATGAAAAGGTTAGATTAAATGCTATTATAGTATTTTTTGGGTTTAGATAACGTGTTACAAATAGCAATTGGGATGGGATTTAGCTCAACTTCCTGCACGTTGCTTGGCATCTATTATTGTTGGCATTTTTCAACCCAGTGATGTTGCCGATGGTTCCATTAGCCAAATGCAAGGCAGGTGATGCATTTCGTGTGCATTGGGCTGATATACCTTCTGCAATTGACATCATAGTTGGCATTCTTTTAGTCTTATCACTTCTGACGGTGCTACGCACGCACCGCAAGTGCGGCCTCGCCACGAAGCTCATGCAGACTGCTATTTTGCCAGAGGAGAGAGAGGAGATGTGTGTGTGACTGATAAGCAACCCTGCCGCGCTTCATTAGTGTTTACATGCGTGAAGTGTTGACGTTGTTCAAGTCCTGGGCATTACATTAGTGCAACCTCAGCAGCAGAATAGCTTACGCAAAATGCATAATAGCTTACTCAGAATGTTGCCCGTCGCCGACACGGGTAACACCACCTGAAAAGTTCACTTTAGCAAGGGTATTCTCTGAAATGTATTTCAGAGAATACAAATGTAATGTTTGAAAAATATTCGTTTCTTCTTATGCCCCTGGGGCTCGTATTCAAAAAACTATTTAGGGATAACTAGATATAAATAAAGTCGTGTATTTACAAATAATATCAGTGTGATCGGATATGTCGTTTTATTCATCCAGAGAAATATGTATTTCATATTTACTTCAGTGCGGGCCGCACTGTGCGGCTGCATACAATTTCTATATTACATGTACAGTAGTATGTGACAGGGTAAAACGTTAGCATCGTGTATCGTCTCGCTGTTCGCACCGTTGCCGTTGACCTGCAACTACTCAGTCTTCAACCTCGAGTGCTGCATGCATGTGCGGACATCTAGGCGAACCTTGATTTCTTCTAGAGCCACGGAGAAACGGCCAAGGATCCCTTCAACACCTACGCTGCGTAGATGGGTAGTCCGCACCCACCTTAATTCGGTGTACATGTATGTTGTTCCTTTGTTACTGCTGTGTTAATTAAGGGGGCACAGGCTTTGCAAGATCTCTGCCGCCGTGCCGCACACCTGGATCGCGACGGATCCGTCGCCCTCTCTGGCAAAAGGCAGTGCACTACTACTTCTTACAGCGAAAATGTGTTGGCCATACTAAGTAGACCGCATGCTTGTTGGCCAAGTCGGGGTCGGCAGAGTCGACCCCCCCCAGCCCCTTCCGTCGTCACGGTATCAACTCTGCTCATGATGACTCCACTCCGTTGGAGTCAACACGGCAACGCAACAGTAGTTGCTCCAACACATGTTATAGTGGCCGCCACCACAAAATGCCGTGAGCCTATCTCCGTGGCAACAAGGCGACGGCCATGGTCTTGGCATCAGGAACTCATTTGTTCTCTCCGCGCTCGCCTCGACCCAGATCATCGACTAATTAGGTAGGTATGCCAGCCGCAAGCTGCAGTCCGCAGCACTGTTCACAGTTCGCTGCAGACGGCAGCTGCAAAGGCTTCACAGTCAAGGATTACGGCGTGCTTCCCCCCTAATTGCATGGCATACTATTCGACAGGCCCTGCACAAACGGGCCGTGAACCTGCCGCCTGATCTCCTCAGATCCCGTTGGCATACAAACTCCAAGTGGGCACGGGGCAAAGTACGTGTCGTCGTAGCTCGTAGGCGGCGTCAGCTCCGCAGTAATCTCGCTGTGCCCCGCGCTGCGTAAGCCTCACTGTGGGATCCGCACCAGAACGAGACGGACACCGATCGACCCCCCGCGGCAGCAGCAGCAGCGCATGGAGGAGACGTGCGGCCCCCCGGGCGACCCGCTAGGCGGCAACGCGCACGCGTTCCTGGACCTGTTCATGGTGGTGACCGTGGGGCTCGCACTCTGCGTCATGCTCTTCCGCGTGCTGTTCACCGTGTTCCCCGTGCCGGTGCAGGGCTCCGGCGGCGCGGCGGTGGCCGGCCCCGAGCCCGCGCGCAGTCACAAGCCCGCGGAGAAGCACCCCGTGAAGCGCGCAGCCAGCGTGCGCGACCGCCTGGAGCGCGAGACCCGCGCGCGGCTGCCGCGACGCTCCACGTACTACTCGATGCCGTTCTTCGCCGACACGGTGGCGAACAAGCAGGAGTTCGTGGAGGGCATCGTGGAGCTCGGCGACGCGCCGCTGGACGGCTGGCTGCTGGTCAAGAAGGGGCTGCAGCGCGGCAAGCACTGGAAGAAGCGCTTCGTGGTGCTGGACGCGCACGCGAGGATCAAATACTACCCCAACGCAGACGCCGCGAGGCGCAACACGAACGTCAAAGGCTCGTTGGCCGTGCACGCCGTCAAGCCGGCAGACCCCTTCGAGTTCGGCGCCAACACGCTCGAGATTCGAGGCACGCTGGGCGGCACCTACTTTTTCAGAGCGGAGGACGACATGGCCGCGCGCTCGTGGCTCTGCGTGCTGACGATGCGCGCCATCCAGGGCCACGTGCCTGGCCGGATCGACAGCGTACTTAGTGCTGCTGTCGCGCCCGTGCCGTCGCAGGCGGCGCTGGCGTCAAATAGCGGGCTCCCTCCCCTCCCGTCTTCGACATCGTCGCTGAAGATGCACGATTCGGCAGAAAACGGTTTTAACGCGTTGAGCGTCACAGCCAGCGCTCTCAACTTGCTGAGCAGCTCAGGCAACGACGGCGAGATCCCTGCGGTGCGACTGAAATCGCACGCGCTGGAGCTGGTGGTACAGGACTTGAGCTACGACAAGGATGCGTCGCTGCGGCAATTCTACGTCGTGGCCAAGTTTAAGTCCGAGCTGCACGACTACTCGAGTGTACCCGTGGGGCAGACGTCCCCCAAGCCTCGAGGCGAAAAAGGTGAAAAGGGTGCTGTGGTGAAATGGAATGAAAAACTAACATGGCATTTCCAGGATCACTTGTGCTCAGAATGTCAAGAGTGTCGCTCGCTTGGTGCAACTTCCGGTGCTTTTTGTGGTCTGCCTGATATCGTGGTGCTGCACGTGTACGAAATTCACTTACGCTATCTCACTACTAAAATCGGCGAGGTTTCGCTTTCTTTGCGCGAGCTACTGGGATTCACCGGGATGCGTACGGCGCAGTTTACGTGTGCATGGCCTGTTACATCCACTCGCGACGCCATTCTAGGACAACTGATGCTCTCACTGAAATATTCGGTGGACAATGCTGGTGGTGCAGAGCTAATGCAGTTCCTAGTCACCTCTGCTGACGAGCGCGAATTCATCGGCGAATATCCGCTTCACGCGTCTTTAACAAGCGCCTACGATTACTTCAAGAACTTCTTGGCGAACGGCACTTCAGACCGCTTGACTGAGTACTACAAGGAACGCGGAGACTCGGAAATCGAGGTCGGGGAATGGATTTCATCGAAGGAGTTTGGTGGCCAAGTACGCACGATGAGCTGCCGTTCACCCACAAACGCATCTATTGGACCATCACACACGATGACAACCACGACTGACCATGTGCCTTTTGACGAAGGCGGCATTGACGCCAATGAAAAGCTCGTTATGCAGTCCAAGGTAGTTATGCACGATATTCCCTATGGCGACTGCTTTTCAGTTGAAAAAGTGACTGTCGTGGAGCGCGCTCCCTCCAGTGATGGAAGTCCTGGACAACTAGTGGCGAAGATTTACTTGGGTGTGCCGTTCTCCAAGGGTTGCATGTTTAAGTCGAAGATCATCTCGGCGACACGTGAGGCTATGGCTAGCTCTTCAAAATTATATTTCCACATGGTAAACCGATCGATGGAGAACCCAGGCGCGTCAGCATCAGCTGCACCCACTAAACCGTTCTTGATGTCGTCTGAGGAGGAGCGACAGGTTGTTGGTGAGTATGAGCTGCATCCCGCTATCAAAGATGGCCTCCACTTCTTTGATTTATTCTACGCCGACAACACACTGTCGCGGTGGCAGAATATTCACAAGGAGGCAGGGGACACGGAGCACGTTGTCGGTAAGTGGGAAGATTCAGCGGAGTATGGCGGACAAGTGCGTGAGATGAAATACCGTGCTAAAAGTACGTCACCTCTTGGCCCGTCATCGACAATGGCAGAACAGCTTGTGCACGTACCGTTCTCGTCTCAGGACCGCGACAGTGTGGATGCTGATCGACTCATCATCGAGCACAAACTAGTACTGCTTGAAATTCCCTACGGCGACTGCTTCCACGTTGAAACTGTGTATGTAATCGAGCCGCGCACGGATGCAATCGGGTCACCACTTGTTGCTAAGGTTTATATCGGGATACCGTTCTCAAAGAGTACGATGTTCAAGTCGAAGATCATGTCCGCCACTAAGGAGGGTGTCATCAAGAGTACGAAAATGGTATTTGAAGGACTCAAGATGGCCTTGGATGCAGAGGACTCTGCTCGTCTATCTGGTGTTGCTGAACACGGAGGTGGCACTGCTGTTCGTCCGCGACGAAGTTCCTCTACCGGTGCTGTGTCTCGTCGCCGACCGAGTGTCACTCGCTACAATAGCACCCTGGATGGAAGCGTAGCGCTCGAAGAAATTTTTGAGAACCAGCGTGTTAGCATGTTTGGAAAGTGGGCGCCGAATCACCTGCTGCCGACCGACCGACCGCGCTTTTCAAATCGTGAGGGTGACAAAGCAATGAGCTTCGAGCAAGTTTCTCTGCCTCCTCACTGGAGCTGGACGACACCGTGGCGGATTGACAGGAACTATACGGATTGCGACGACGAAGGGTGGAGTTATGCCACTGACTTCCCGCGTTTCAAGTTTCATTTGGCTCGCGGCAAGTCTAGTATGAAGCGCCTGGGTGCTTCGGTGCGCCGTCGACGTTGGATCCGCATGATGGCTTACGTGCCACCGGAGGCGACAGACACGCCCAGCCCGCCACCACCCGCTACCAATAGCCGCCGTAACCGAAGCCGCGCCAGTCAGGGAAGTAGCAGCAGCTCCATGGGTTCGTAGGCGCCGGATAAATTTAACTTCTGGTACAATCTGAGCGTGCGTTCTTATCTTCATGCGTGGTGTAAGGCTTAGAGGATGAGGAGATCTGTTGAGGAAGTCACCCTGTGAGTGAATCTCTGGGCTGCCCACTTCGCAATCAGCCCTCAAGCACCACAATTTTCACTCGCTCAAGTATCAGCAACACTTCAGATATGAACCTTTCCCAGCGAGTGCTGATTCTAATGGTACTCGTGATGGTGACTACATCGATGGGCTTAACCGAGGCCGGTGGACCCCAGTCACTCGCTTCGCGCTACGACGACTTTCGCCACCGGCTGCTCCAGCAGCGTCTCGCAAGACAGGCAGCTTACGAAAAGCGGGAACGAGACTTCTTCAGCGGTGATCGTCGAAAGCGCCACTAGAGAGTCACAAACGACGACACGCTCGTGATCCATCACCTTCGAGCTTAATCTGAACCGAACGTGCTCACCATGACATAATGATATTTTCCCTTTTTTCTCGTGAATCTGGTTGCCTGGTTTGACCCACCCACCCACCCGCCCACCCAATACTATGAATTTGACGGAACTGGACTTGTTTAGCTCATGGAAAGACAATCCACACGAGGTAGTGAACCTGTTTCTTGTATAGGAAAATAGTGCCGCCACAACCATCCTTGTAACAACTCGAATTATATGAGAAGTGCTTATGGACATCCTTGACAGAGCTGACGTGGGCTGCGCTACTGGTATGACTGCCTTGACACTACGGTAGACACCAGAATTAACACTTGCGTTTTTTTTCTCGGACGGATGAGGCATCAAATCTTGGCTGCGGACAATTCGCAGTTCGTACGAACTGTCGTTAGCAGGCCCAGAAAACTTGACATCAAACAACATTTGCGTCACATAACTTAACATCCTTCAAACAGCAACAGCAAAAGCAACAAGCGCAACCCCGTGCAGCTTCTTAGCACTGTGCATTAGTAGCAGCTTGTCCACGCCCACTTGGGCTAGTTATTAACGAGTGCGAAATGGGCGTACTATTTGGTACTTCGAAGTATAACTCTGCTGACACGAATCTGCCGCTCTAATAGCTGGCGCTGCACGGTCTGTCGGCGCCGTTTGGCTGACAAGATTGACTAAACCTCAACCAAGCCACTGCACTGCAGTCTGCAGCGATCCAACGCACCCAACACTTTCATAGCAACAAATCTATTTTTTTCTAATATCCCACTGTGTCTACCCATCCAGACGTAAAATCGCACGAACTACATTCAATATTTGACACTTAACAATTTTTGACCCAATTTACACTATTTAGGAATTTAGAAAATGTACAATGTAGATAAATTTAACCCGCCTGGGATGCGCTCGGCTGCTCATAAACCAAACATACACTTTCAATCATTTCCCCACAAAAATCAACCGAACTGCGACTCAAGCGGACACACAGACCGCGAACCAATCTTTCTCCCCACTGCAAGAGCGGTTCTTGTCACAAGAATCTTGTGCGCGTTCGGACCTATTAATGACCAAACCTGCTTCTTTTGGGACTTAGATTTTGCTAGCCCACACTAGCACCACACATGCGCGAAGCACATTTGGCACACTCAGGACACTTATTGCAGAAGATGCTTCGCGCGTTATACCCGTGCGTGAGGATTATCCAATCGTCACAGTTGGGGCTGCCCACCGTGCCAGCTGCTATACATGGGAAGATGGCATTCATTTATTACCGATGCATCAGGAGACCAATTTGGCTAGCCCGTGAGCACTGGGATCCTGCTGCTTGAGCGCTACTTAGTAGTACACTTTTCTTTTGCTGTAAGTGCTGAGATTTACGAAGATGCAAGGCTCTGGCCTCTGCTGATCTGAAACGGAGTCTCATCTACAATGCCTTGGTGCATTTGGCAGTGGTTGCCCTTTCGGACGGAACGATTGCAGTTATCAACCTCACAACGTCGACCACCACCGTGCGAGATACAATAGCCATTACCGCGGTCCTTCTTTTTGCAGCCTTCCATGATACAGCGTCGGATTCCACCATGGAGGTAGCAAAGGCCGAGACGCTGTGTTCCCTTTGAGCATCCTGGAACACGACACTTTTTACCGCCTCCATGTGCACGGCAAAGTCCACCACCTTGAGAACTCTTATCGCACCCTTCTACTTGGCATCGCGCCCCTCCACCATGTGTCTTGCATCGGTTGTTTGACTGCGCTCGCCGAGTACACCCTTCTGCTATGCATTGCTTGGCTCGTCGCGTCCCTTTTGATTTCGTAGACGAAGCAGACGACACCGTCGACGATGTTGATGCATTAGAGATTGTGCGCAGCGCTGCAGGGGGTAGTGGCAACGATACGGCAAGATACGGCATTCCTTTTGCCATTGGCTGGACTCCTAGTGGCGGCGGGGTTGGAAGAAGAAAGTTGAGAGGCAACGGATTGACACGCCCGGGGGTAGTTGAGATCGTAAATGGGCTCGGACTACTGGTAGTAGACTTAAACGAAGATCGCGCAGACCTCGTCCCTGGCCCGATGATATCGTCCCATGATTCGCGCAGGAAGGAGTCCATGACTGGTGAAAAATCAGGCATTTCACTCTCCTGCTTGATGAATACGTCTCCCCCGACGGGTGTTCGGCCGCTGACACGAATCTTAAGATCGGGCGAGAGGCAGGAGTTGATGCCGACTGAACCAGGACCCACTGGGTGCTGAGCACCGGTTGCTAGAGGCGACTCCGTATCTGTGGGGTTGAATGCGTCGCTTAGTCCGTTCAGGTTTAATTCCAAGTTGTCAGGATCATCTCGTCGAAGTGCTGAAGTAGGCGAAGATGCCAGTGACGCAGATCCCGTGTTGTCAAGCATCATCATTGTGCTTTCGAAATCGTCATCGTCGAGTAGGTCCATTGATGCGGGCAGATTCAGAATGTCACCAATATTGTACAACGATGCGTTGCCGCTCGAGACAGGCGAAGCCTGCGGATCCATGGTCTTTATTGGTTGCTCCAGCTGCACACGGGTTGGGATGAGGGAGGCAGATTGCGGTACAGAGTGGAATTGGATGTGGGGGGAGAAGCTAGCCCTGGTAGTGCCTTCATGGCAGTCATTAACCTCAGTGCTTGTTGGTGGCTTGCTTCGAATAAGACTCGAGAGTCATTGTGTGGAGCTTCGACCTCGCCAGATGCTTTCTTGCCTCCCACTTATTGGCCATACATATTATTTATAACTGCACCAGGACTGTGGGCACCACAACCAAAAAAAATAACCGTGGCTCGCTGATGGTTTTCAATTGAACAGGTACCACGTAGTATTATTGTGCTTTGCAATGCTTTCACTTAGCGTTTTGGTCGATTTGTAAAAGTTGGTCCTCGATTAAACGGTTACCTCCAAAATGGATCGTATAAGGACCTGATCTTGTTTAGGGGGGGGGTTGCACCCCCAGACCCCCAGTGAAGGCAATGGGTCCGTTCGCCGGAATGCTCGGCGCTTGGCCCGCCTCCGCAAATACCGCGCGGCCTTGCTTCGCGGGCACCCCGCGTGGGTTTGCTGCTGCTACGCGATCTCGCAACCGCTCACTTCCGATGCATACAAATCTTAAGTGAAAAACCTGCTCCTAAACCAGATCAGGTCCGTATACGATCCAAAACAAATTCTTCCGATTAAACACGCCGTGCCCCTATCGAGTGAAAATCGAAAAATACCAAATTCCAGGAATTGAACAGCCAGACCAAGTTTCTGGTACCACACCTGTTTGTATTTTTCAACGACGCAATTACCACCCCATGGCGTGGACTTTATAAAGAGTTTCGCTCCACTGAAGACATCACATTTGCCAATAGGTTTTCGGCTACCAGCTGGGCCATGCCGCTTCGCGGCGGAGGGTGTATCCAAGTCTTCCACGAAGAACGGTTTTATTATTTCCCCACTAAAGTGCGAGAAACACGAGCACGCGCGTTCTCTCTCTCTCTCTACTCTAGACTGATGATAATCTTAAAAGGGTGGGTTTTGTGGAGACCGGAGAGGGGGGGCGGCGAACAAACAGATTTGAGAAAATAAGTGTGCCAGTGTTTCTGTCGTGGAGCGGGAGTCACGAAAGTTGATGATGTGCTCTGGCTTACCAACCTCTGCCCAGACTGCCGACTAATGGAAGGGGGTACTCGATTGCCGTGGGACGCTGAGCGTGGGGTCACCTTGTGTACCCGTCAGCTTGGGATGGTTACGCTCTTCTTGGTGCACTTGAAGAGACTTTGGGGTCTTGATCGGGTCCGTGCTGACGGCACTCGAGATCGGGGTTGTTGACACACGCGCAGGAATCTTCACGCGGCGTCGGGTCTTGAGATCGAGCTTCGCGAGAAGATGATCGGGGCGGTCGTTCTTGACCGGGGTTATCCTTTGGGGTTGCCTTGTCCTTTCCTTTTCGTTGCTTGCCGCCTCCTATGACGGTTGGGTTGAGTCGTTGAGAAGAGAAGATGTACGACGCTGGCCAAGCTTTCCAGGTGCCTCCGTATAGATTCTTGTTGACGGTGGTGTCGCTAGTGGGTGGGCCAATATAATTCCCTCCCCGAATGCCGAAGTCACTTGTGTCTTTCAAGGAACATTTCTCTCTCCTTAAGGTCCTTAGGTCTGCCACCAGTCTATAAACCACACAATTTCTCCCTCGCTCTTACCGATCACTTGCATATCTCTTGCACATCCGGTGATTACGTCCTCTGTTCGCTGGCTCTTGGCCGTGCACCGCCCGTCCGCTGCGATCATGGGCGTTGTTGCTTGTGCCAAAATGTTGGTACCCGATGACCCTCGATCATGTATCGAAACGATTGTACCGGGTCGATCTCGATCTGATCGTGTACCGAAACGTCTGCACCAAGTCGATCCGATCGTGGACCATCATTATTCCGGTCATCATCATTCCGATCAGTCTGATTTGAAACTCTGCTCCCTCCCGATCCACCCATCACTGATAATTCGGAGTCATTTCCGATCCATCCACATCAATTTCCGACTCCACTTCTCCACAGCCGCCCCCTGCACATGGCACGACCGACCGGCGGTCGCGGCGTCGTGCACATATCGCAATCTCCTCTGCACCCGACCCATTGTTGCTTCGCCCTTCTCGTCTGTGGTCATGTCGTCTTCGTCGGTACCATCGGCCGACACTCCGGCCACGTCTTCGCCATGTCGCTCTGCCTCCACTGGTCCGAGACGCTGTGCGCGCGTCGGTCAGCCATCTAACTGGCGTATTGAGCCACGTGACTGCCCTCGCCGATCTGGAGAGTGCCCACGAAGACCTCCAGCGCCGTTACCGGGAGCTTCGTTCTCGAGTCTACGATGCCGCCGGCCCATTCGTCGCACATTGCCAGCACGAGTACGACGTGCTGCTAGCTCGGTTTCAGACGTCCCAGCTGGAATGTGCGGAGATGAGGGATGCGTTGTCTGATCGTGTCGACAACGCACAGAAAGTCGAAGACATCCAAAAGAAACTCGATTAAGCACAGCAGATCCAGGCCGAGAAGGCCGCTTGGTTCCTCGCCCAGATCGACGATCTCCAAGCGCAACTGGCTTCCGCACACTCGGCTTCAACGTCCACTAGTGCTCAAGGGCTCCGTGTCTCCATGCTCGAAGCGGAATTGCATCATGTGTCGGCCGATCGGGACGAAGCCCGTCTCCAAGCGGTCCAGATCGATGAAGCAGCACGAGCCTTGGAGGCGTCAAGCGTTGCGCTGGAAACTGCCACCGTCCAACTCCGCCGCCAGGCGCGCGATTCTCAGCGCCAACTGGACCGTGCTCACGAGGAATGCGATCATCTACGGAGTCGCGCTGAACTGGCCAAAACCCAACTCAAGAAGACCGCTACTGAGATCCTTCAGCGCACCCAAGACCGCGATCGAGTCGCCGCCATGCTTCGGTCCACTCGTACGTACTCCTTCTTCTGCAGTTCGCCATCACCCACCCGATGTCTGATCATAATCTTCTCTGATATTCCAAGAGACGCAAGTGGCGGCCGCTCGATCTTCAATCGCTCGGTTAGAACATCGTGCCAACGGCCTCCTGGTCGATCCCACGCACTTAGATCGAGCCAAGGACGAGAATGCTTCTCTGACCACGGAATTGTCTTCGACTCGTCGGCGCTGCTCAAGCTTGGAGGCCGCTCAGGATCATGACGTGGCTGATTGCGATGCCATTCGAGCTCGTAACGCGGGGCTAATGTCTTTCGCCCAGCCAGCAACCCCTCCATCTCGCTCTACTTCTCCAACCCCTCAACCGCAGCCTTCCTCTCGCAAGCGCCGGCGCAGTCAATCTGTCAGCATGTCGCCTTCGTCGCGAGGTCGCGTCCGCCGAGTAATCGACCAGTCCTACCGCCCAGTCCCCCCCTGGTTCTCGAAATCATCGATCAACGTCCCCTATGTCACCAAGAGGCCGATCTCGGACTCTTCGCCACACACCGCGTCAGCCTCGATCTGGAGCGTCAGTTTCACCTCGACGGCCGCGCACGTCTTCGGCCTCTGGACGCCTTCGCGGAGGGAGCCGTGGGCGTGCTCGCCGATCTTCTTGTCCGTTGCCCGCGTCTTCGGGTAGTGACACCGACGACTCCCTGATACGAGCTCTCTCCCGATCTCGATCGGATGGTCGGCGTCGCCGTCAAGCTTCCGGAGCGTCGAGAGATGGATTGCCTCGTCCATCTAGCCCAACGTCGGGTCGTGGCTCTCCCACGCATCCGATCGAGCTCGGTACCCCGGATTCTCCCAAGAGGGTGACGACAGTGCTGCAGCCTCTGAACATACTACTTACAGGCAGGAGGAGGGCGGTGATGAAGCCACTGACCCTGATGATGATGTTGATTCGGAAACGTCGCCAATGTTGCCTCGGCGTACCAGTACGAGCGTCCTGCTGTCCTTCGAGACCCGATCAGCGCTTCCGCCCAACGTGGTTCCCCGTGAGAGTTGATTCCTGGCTACGCCTATCGGCGCCACTTTGTGGCAGCGGACGTCGCACCTTGAGCCCTGCCCGAAACCCTATAGCTCAGTGTGCGGGAGCTTACTGTCGAGCTGCTCTTTCAGAAGTTTTCGAAACCAGCTTCTTGGATATTCCCGCCAGATGAGAAAACCCCGCCCACGCAGCACTGGCCACCTGATCTTATCACGGAGGCTAACGTTCGCATGCTGTACGATGCTGTACCGTGGGACATACTTGATGCGGTCGTGACGCCTGTGTCGTTCGATCTGGTGGGTTAGTTCGAAACCATGGTGCGGCAGTACGCACAGGTCGAAGAAGACTATCGTCGAACTCTGTGGGAGACCACTCACGCATTTCCTATCAGTTCGCGCCTGCGTAAGACCAATCCGTATTTCGACGAGTTGGCAGAAGGTCGCAAACAGTGTCGGTCACGTCTGGGCGCCCACTGGAAATCCTTCTTGCGCTTCATGTTGCGTGGAATCATCGCCAACCACTGCGATCTGGATATATTCCCCGACCGCTTCTTTCTTCAGTTTCCGCGTGTGGGCAAGGATAGAGCGTGGTATCCTGGCCTAGGCTGCAATCCTACGCCGACCGATCTCATCTTAGCGTTGCGCGCGTTCGACTATGCGGAGCCTTGGCGCAACCAGTTCCGCAATCAACCCGCAGCCCATCCTTCAACGCAGATCGCCCGTCTCACTAACAAGTTCATTCCGGCCAATCATCTCTAACGTAGGATAGTGTCGTTCAAGTCTAGGAGCCGCTCAACATCTTTGCTTTCCATCCTCAATTATGTTCCTTGTGGCCCTTAAGGGCCGTTCGAGCGGTGGGATCGGGCCCTCCGATCTTCACTCATCCACACAAAACCACCTCCACCTGTAATGCACAGCCACCCTGTACACCCTCTCCCATCTCCTCGCACCCCTCTCGCCAAGACCAACCCGCAGCGAGAGTTGCCTACTCCTCGTCTCCTTCGTCTGACTGCATCACGTGAAAACGATTACGATTTACCAACCTACATTCGTACTCCCGCATCAGTGCGCCGCAATTCAGATCAGCTTCATCGACCCACGACGGGTCCTCGTAGCTCTTCCAGTACGCCAAGAATTCTCGATGAACTCGGCCATATCGAGTCCATCGACCAGCCCTCATGTCAGCGGTTCGATCGACCTCGAACTCGTCATCCCCCAGCGGCGTCTCCCAGCTATCCTCCGGCAGCAAGGCTTCGTCGAAGTCAAAACGATCCGCTTCGTCCACAGTAAGCGTCGCCCCCGGCTGATCAGGAAATTGTCTGATGGGTTTGAGTTTTGCAATATGGACTATTGGGAAAAGACGATACTCTGTACCCGCCGTTTCCAGTCGTGCTGCATGGCCACCCACCAGCTCCAACACTCGGAGGGGGCCGTGCCACATGTGGGCCAGCTTCCGGGCATAACCTTCCTTGACCCTATCCAGATAGATCCACAATTGAGCGCCTACCTCGATCTTGTGCGGTCGGACTCGTTCATAGTGGTGGTCAGCACGGTCTCTGATCGCTTCGCGCAGGCGTTCTTTGACCTGTTCCCGGGCGTGTTGGTACTGTTGCTGAGCGCGATAGCGCCAGCGACGAGTGTCTAGATCACGGCGTCTCGTGCTCCCCAGGGGAAGTTAGGGTTCCAGCGTAGATCGTGGATCCCACGCATGCGTCATGTAGAATGGAGTGTCGCCTCGAACTCGATCTTGAGCGGTGTTTAGGGAATATGTCAGGCGTTCCGCTTACTCGTCCCAATCCTTCTGATTTACGTCTCAGACATACATCTTCAACGATCGCGGGAGCGTCTGCACCATTCTTTCAGCTGTACCGTTGGCTTGTGGCCGATACGCCATAGTGGCCCTCTGCTTTTGTCCCACAATCCGGTTAAAAGCACGAAAAAATCAGACATCAAACCAGGCTCTCTATCGTGCCGGATAACTTCGCTGGCGCCATACCGTCGAAAGACACATTTCTCATAATTCTTCGCAACCGTCTGCGCCGTCCTGGAGGCACTGGCTTTCGCGATCACGAATCCCGAGAACAGATCGACCCAGATCAAGAGCTCAGTGTACCCCTTGAAGGACTTCTGCAACGACGGCATGTGATCCATCGTGATCATCTGAAACGGGTACGTGGCCTGTAGATTGCCGGGCGACTCGCCTTGGGCTACCGGCCGTCCTTTGCCTGTCACAGTCGATGCATTCTCCTACGTAGCGCTGCATGCTCGATAGAGGCCCGCCAGTAGAAATGAGCCGTGATCCGATGGTACGCTCTGCCGATACCCTGATGCCCTCCTTCGAGACTGGTGTGATAACGAACAAAATTTTGCTGCAATGTCTCCGGTACCACCAGTCTCGCAACCAGAACGCGATCTTCATCAGTCTGGGCCGTGTAGTGGGCTTACTTAGCTCACTACTTTAGCTTACACGTGTGCGCGACGTGTAGGAGGAAGCGTAGGTGTAGTTAATTTAGATTAAGTATACTTAGCTCTGTAAGTATAGTTAAATTTAAGTAAAGACGATTAATAACCTTTTTGGTAGAAAATGAGAACTGAATTTGAATGTTAACTTTTTCCTTGCCTTCTAAAACTGATATCTATAAAGGGAGGATCCGCCAAGGAGTAGTTGGCAGAATCTCTGTCCTATGCATGCTCCTAATTGGCAGATATCTATTGCTTTCTGCCAATAGTAGTGCTTCCTACTATGAATGGTGGCCACACTGAATGTGACCCACCCGAATGGATCCATTAGTGCGTGTTGCACTAATGTGGAGGTTGACCGAATGTGTATCCCCGCCACACCATTCCCCGTTAGGACTTGATGTGCCGGTCTCGACACATCAATCCAAAGACTTCTTCGGAGGGGATACTTCGTGCTCATTCAGAATGAGCACGCCAACGCCTCAAGCCGCCAGCACGCCTGCTGCATCTGCAGGAGCGAACATTGTCGTCGCTTCCTCAGCGACGACTGGAAGCTCTCTGGCTTCAACGTCCGTCGTCACTTCAGCTGTGACGACGCCAAGATCCCCACGCGAACAATGTCGCTGGGGGAGTACAAGAAGGCCCGCGGCAACATGATGCTTGCCCGCGATGAGTTCGAGGCCCTATTCGATGTCGGCAGCGATGCCGATATGGAGGATGGAGTGGAAGAAGACGAGGGAACCCGCTCGCTGATGCTGCCCGCGAAGTGAAGGCGACTCCACTTCGTCCAATACGGTTGTGTCGCGCACTGGTCCAGTGCGCGACCCATGGATGCCGACTCCAAGCGAGATCCAATCTCGCTTCGGCAGTACTGCTCCGCCGAGTCAGTATGCACTGTACTCGTGCAGTGGCATCATAGACGATGATGTCACTAAGGAGCTCGACTTTGAACCGGCGACGGATCAAAGACGCGATTACTAGATCGGACTCTTTCATGAGCTCCGATGGTGCGGGAATAAGAAGACTTCCCGTAGAAGCAGAGTGCCCGAATGGCAGGCACTCTGTCAAAGCTGGGGTGCCTTTGTTGAAAACTTCAACAAAGCCCCAACTGGCTACCGTGAGCGCGTTCGCTTAGCGCGCGAACGCTATGAGAGCTTCTCCAAGCGCCCCAAGATTGATCGACTGCACTGGGGTGCAGTCGAAGCGGGTATTCCGTGCGCGTATCTGAACGAGATATTAACGAGTACACGGGTGTCCGTGTGCCAGAGGAGCTAAAACCTCTGTG